>CM067088.1:29108745-29246245 GCA_034008185.1 Gorsachius magnificus | reverse complement strand
ACATTGCAATCAGTGTGCTTGCTTTAAGGGGTTGAGCATCATTTTTTTGGCTATTATACTTGGAAACTCTTTGTTTACAACAGCCTCTAATATCTGTGGTATTTCAAGAGTTCTTGCTCTGATGAATTTATTGTGTTTGGAGAAATGGTCAGTCTACAGCTATTTCTCTTTGCACTTTTGCCTGATTGCAGTCTGTCCCAAGAGAGGTTAAAAACAATCCTGTGCTGTCCAGGTGAGAAAAATCAACTTTTTAACCTTCTGTTTTCTCCAGAGATCTGGGTTAGGCTGAGGTTTAACCACTGGTGCAGAGGGTTGTAGGTGCACTGTGGGGAGGGCTGTGTTTACATCATTTTGTTCTGTTTGGAAGGATTTGCAACAAGGTCACTTTCTTTTCCCCATACAGGCCATTTCCTATTGCTCAGAGTGATACAGTGACTGGCTAAAAAGAAAAAAGAGCAATAATTGCTATGACAGAGCTTGCATTTTTGTGATGCTCCATCAGTTGTCCCCTATCAACAGGCCCCGTTTCTTCCAAGATGAACTGGTTGTCTCCCTGACCTCCCAGCATAAATGTCAGCAGAGAATCCAGCGATCCAGGTTTGCTTCCATCTCATGTCCCCCAGGATGATGCGGTTCAGCTTGGCAGGAGGCCGGCGGGCAGCTGGCTGCGGTGTCCCTGGGGGCTCTCCTGCTCAGGGGCTCGCTGGGTGCTCAGGGAAGCGCAAGGAGGGCGGGCTTGAGAAGAAGACTCAAGCACCCAGTCTGGGCCACTGGTGCAGGTGATGCAGCTTTTTAAGGCCCAAACTGTGATCCAAAAAGCCTGGCTCGATATCCAGCTCATCATGCTTGAACTTGCTTCACCATTATCTCCCACTGACATTCGCACTGTGTTCAGAGGCAAGGCCAACAGTGCCTGACTCAGCATGGGGCTGGGTTTCGTAGGCTGTCTTGGGGCAGCTATAGCACATTTCTTGCAAGATGCAGTTATAGCTGCATTAAAAAAAAGAAGAAAAACCAGAAACCAAACCAGATGCTGTGAAAACAGCCCCTGCTTTTGTGTTCCAGCCTGTTGGCTGGGGTGCTCATCTGAGTGGTGAGGAGCAAGGTGCTGGTGACCCAACATGGGGCTGGGGGCACGGGCTCTGGGTAGGACACGTGGGGTCAGCCCATAGCCCCAGGGACTGCAGGGCTGGGGTCACCCCTAACCCTGAGTGCATTGGATGGGGCTAGGGGTCACGGTGACTGCCCTGGGGCCAGGGACACCCCACTGGGCTGTCCCATGGGCCTCCCAGTAGGTCTGGGGTGCCTGCCCAGCCATGGTGCCCACAGCCCCGCTGCCAACCAGTCCCCACACAGAGAGATCTGCTCTCCACCAATCCTCTGCTCCCACCTAGTCCTGCCCTCTGGCCAATCGCAGCCCCCCCTTGAGGTATTTAAGCACCCACCCAGGCCAGCCCCCTCAGTGCTGCTGGCTGCTGCCCTGGTGTGTGATCCTGCTCCTCTGTGCCACCTGGCCTGGTGACGTGCCAAAGGCCATGGGGATTCTGCCCGTAGAAAAGCCAGTCCTGACACGGAAGGGGCTGTTGCTGTGCATAGCAGCCCATGCCCCGGGGAGGTTGCTGCTGGGCTGGGGCTGGCCTAGGCCATAGCTGGGGGAAGGTCCATGGTCATGCAGGGATGGGGCAGTGCCTGTCATGGCCTCTGCAGTGCTAGTAAGTGCCTTTGTCTCAGAAGATGTGCCAGGTGCAGAGCTGTGCGTAATGCTGTCTTTCTGGTGGTACTGAGGAGCACCAAACTTGCCGAACCTGTAAGTGATAAATCCTTTAACAAGACACCATCGCAGAGGGTACATGCTGTGGGCAGCTCTGTGGCAGTGAGCGGGGGCTTGTGGTTGGACAGCCCCACAGCAGGGGGCTGTGTGAGCATCACTTGGCTCTCCCTTGCATTACCAGCAGGGTCAGGTTGCCCCAACATGGCCAGCTGGGTCTTGTGCTGGTGGTGCAGCATTGGTCTGGGATGCAGAAGATTTAGTTGTCCCCCTCTGTAACACCATTGGGAGCAGGTGTCATCTCTTACTCGTTGTTGGCTCTCAGATCTTCCCTTTCCATGCTCAGCATCAAGTACCTTCTAGGTCTCGTCTTGGTGAGTCCATACTGGCAAGGTTGGCTGATGCCATCTTTGCACACACGTAGGAAAGCATTGCATGTGTCACAGAAAGTTCGCCACCTAATAGAGAGTACAGGTGAAACAGTATCATTCTTGCTCTTTCTCTCAAGGTTAGGCAAATGAAAACAACGGTAGGTCTCATGATGGCAAGAGGGGAAGGAAGTCAAGTGGCTCTGGGTTGTCAAGCCAAAAGTCTGTGTCGAATAGTAAAGGCTAATATAGTATGCCCTTGGTAATGTGGTCCTCTTATCTCTAACAAGGTGTTTGCTACAACAGAGCTAGTTACTTCCTTAGCTGAGGGAGGGGAAGGCAGAGAACTGCAGGTGAGCTGTGGAGATCAAAATCACCGGCATCAGCTCCACTCAAGTGCTCAGGAATGAGCCTGCAGACAGCAAGCAGCAGAAATGTTGATGTGCAGACACCTGCGTGATTCCAGGCTGTTTAGGAGGAGTACGGGCTTCCCAGAGAAAAATCATGGTGGGTAAATCGCCAACTCTCCAAAACAAGGTGGAGTCCATAATTACTGGATATGTACAGCCTTGAGTAAACACTAGTAGAATACAGAGGGAAACATGAAGAGAAATCTGTTTTGAAGCAAAATTACCAACTCTTTATATTTCCATCGTGTGAAATAAGTCTTGAATTCTGACAATATGTGCGATGCTTTCTATAAAATCCCATTTTAATCAGTGATGACAGTTTGACATTTTTCCAGCTGCTTAGAAGCACTAGACAGTCAAGTATCTCAGTAGGGCATGGGTTGGCATGCTGGGATGTATGTAAGCTTTAACTTTCCTCCCACTCAACGACTTATGATGGTATTCGAAGAACAGGGGGGGAAAAGCTTTCTGCAGGTTTCACAGTAGCTTATGCCATCTGTGTTTTTAGCCTTGTCTTGTAAAAGTAAAATCTTCACTTTGAAAGTGTATCCAGATGCTGCCGGCTAATATTATCATTCTCAGTAGCAAGCGAGGATTTTATTTATAAAATGTCCTGGCCTTTGCTGAACAATTCATGGTTCTGCACACTTGAGGGACATATAAATAGCAATTAAACCACAGTTTAGAGTAATGCTTGGGCTCTTAGAGAAAGTGACATCAATTTAAAGGGAGGGATAATGTGCTGGGCTGGACATCAATCAAACAGAGGAAAAAAGTGTTGTCTAAAGTAGCATTTAAACAACGGGATAAAGCGTCTGGGAGAACAGGCTCCACAACATGGGGGCTGGCAGATAAAAGGCGCCCAGGTGAGGATACTGTGCTTGATGAGACCATGCATCTCAGGTGTGCCTGCTCCGAAGCCTGCTAAAGGCAAGCTGACTTGGAAAGAGCACTGTGCCATAAATGTGGCTGTACAGCCCAGTTCCTTTGGAGAGACACCTCAGTAGGTGAGGGAACAGACATTGTCTGGGGGAGAAGGGAGGGAATTTATTACTTATTTAGCATCTCCTACCGCATCCTGGTCAGATCTCTTTTCCTAACCTGCCGGATCCTATGTCAATCTACCTTATATGTGTCCACAGCTTTGGTCACTGTGGCCACTTTTCGGTCACCGCCTCTTTTTCCTAACTGTATGTATCTTCTCAATGTCCTTCTGAAGTAGGAAAACACTGAAAATCCCTTTTATGAATAGAAATCAGATGTAAAATGTGCCCGTAGTCCCACTGCTCCAAGCCTGTACGGCATTTCCGTATACCTCCCAAAGTCTCCAAGTCCCAGGTCCTTCACTTTTGCTGTTAACCAGGCACATGACATAAAAGTTATTTCTGTTGCAGTCTTCCCAGTCCCTGCCTTACTGTTCCTGTCATCTCTTGTTGCCTGTTTTTGTTTCCTCCCTTCTGTTTCTCGATGGAGTGAAGACCAATCCACTCTCCAGTGCACAGGTTTTTTGTTTAGGTTGCAATTCTGTGGAGCAAGACGCAAAGTCTTAACTCACAGCCAGCTGTGTACACACACAGCATCTTGTTAGCTGTATAAATAATGAGAATAAATTCATTCAAATTATCAATATTCTAGTAGTACAAGGGTAGGCACGTAAAATCAATGCTATGGACCTAACCTGCATGCATTGTTACTGCAATTATGCATAAAAATAATCATTTTGTGGATTGATAGGGGCATTTAACTTGACATGCACTTGCACAACTACTTAGCATTCACCTAGTTTTAAGCACAAATGCTCTGTGCAATCTGTATGGCACTGGGGATGCTGCAACTGGACTCTCAGTCAGAAGCTGTTCGTTTATTTTTAGTTACAGAATTGTGTTGGATTATTTGGGGAATTCAGAACTGTTGTCTGAGTTAAAAACTCACTTCTCCACATCTGAGCCTCGTATCTTCCAGCTTCAGATAGGCAGTTGGTTACATTAATGCCAGCACTATACTTTTAAGAAGAGCAGGTATTAAATTGAGGAAACGGCTATACCTAAGTGCAGAATTTTCACCTGCAGGTAAAAAGCCTGTTTGAGAAATCAGGACTATGTTTGTTGTCTTTGTTCATTGCTGTACTGAGTGTATTTTTTAAACTAGCTTTATGTAGCAGAATGCAAGAAAAAAACCCAAGAGATTTGGATCAAGGAGTTAGAGATGTAATCAGAATGTTGATGACTTATTTACAAATGTTTTCTCAACCATGTTGCTTTTCTTTAATTTCTACAGGATATCCTTTTCCTTCAAAGTCTCCAGAAATTATGAGACAGGCTGCTTTTTTGGGGGCTATTTGTTAGGAGGCTGACAAGATGAATTAGTCAAAGAATTGTTGCTAAACCTATACAGTACCTGCTATTTAAGGTGTTTTGTCTGGATAAATTGTTCTCTGTCAAGGCACAATCATTCCCTCTCAAAAATGTATCATTTCTGATGCACTTCCATCTCTGTTCAGGCTGTTTATCTTACCTTTTCTAATATCTTGTGATGTTTTGTGCAGTGCAAGATGGGTTTTATACTGAAAAATCCATCTTTTTTCCCTCCCTTCAGATTACAGATCTTCATGGCGCAGGGGGGAAAAAAAAGTTCAAATCCTTTATTTGAAAATATTGATTCTGGTGATAATGATCAAAGATTTAGTTCCTTTGACTTTAGATGAACCATTAACCACATCCCTAGCTCGCAAATCCAGTCACTAATGAAAATCTGCACGAGTGAACTCAAACAGAAACTTTAGTGCATTTCTGCGTGGATTTTTCCAGTGAGGCTGCAGCAGTGCTCGTACTCCGAGAATCCCCTGGGCTCTGAAGATGATTAATGATAACAAAGCCTTCCCTATTGTGTTGGTGGATAGGAAGGAAGGAAGAGTACTCTAAAAAGAGAGTGCATAGAATTTCTGAGTATTGAAGTTCAGAAGTAGAGTTTAACCCTTTAAAACAGCTCCAAAATTTTTTCCAGTTATGCAAGGAAGACAAAATCTGCTTTCTTCGGCTTCATAAAATCTGCCTGCTGGCTGCTTTAGCTGATTTCTGCACCAAGTACGTGCAGAGGGAAACTGTGATGTAGCAACGCTTTCAAATGAGTTGGGCTGCTTGCGATATAACAACCAGTTAGGCACACCCACAATCCACTTAGGTTTAGCTTTTTGAAATGTGTTAGAGATTTCTGCTAATGGGTTTTCCCTGTGGGCAGCATTACCAACCTGATTATACAGGTTTTAAGAAACTCTCTTAGGAAGATTCTTTTTCATCATAAGTTTTGACATTGACCTACTAAACTGGGTAATTTAGCATTTTATTTTCTAAGAATGAAAAAGAAAATTGAATATTTCATGACAAGAGAGGGATTATTGTAACACTGTTCTTTATAGGAAACCTATCATGTCAGGGGGCCAGATCATGCTTCTGAGAGCTGTGCATCTACACGAAGATCTCAATGCCTGCTTTCAGAGCACCAGCTGGAGTACTTTGGTTGTGATACCCATCCCAATTGGGGAACTGTGGAAGCTCCTACCATGTGTGATCGTGGATATAGCTTAGAGATGGGGCTGAGAGGTGAATAACATTCACCTTCCCACCAGAAAAGTTTCAGTGAAAAGGTGATTTGCAAACCACATTAATTTTTGTAGGGATGTTGTACCTCAATGAAAGCAGGGGAGATCATGGCAAAGATGGCTCTGGGTGGCTGTGGCAATCTTGGGCCTCTGAACAGAGAGCTTTGGCCTCCCAAAATCTAAAAGTTCCTCCAGGATTAGGAGCAGCTTTTGAACAGAGGTGGAGAGCAAACCTTTGCCTTCTCCCCTGTGACACATTGCAAGAGAATCTTCGTGAAGAAATTTCGGTGGAGATTGCATCACAAAAAGCCCACTCCTAAAGCTAGCTGGGAGGATGTGGCAACTTAGCCCTAGTGATTTAATTGCTATGTTCCTTTAATAGCAATTGTTCTTGTCCATTAAGGGGTACCAAATGCAACCTGATTATTAGTTGGCTGAAAAACAGGAATGCTTTGTTTCACTGAGACATGTTACCTGATGCACTGGAGCTGGGATTCCATTAAAAGATGTACTGGGAATTTTTAAACTGGTTTTACAGCAGATAAATTTTGCCAAAATATTTCCTTTTGAAAAAAAAAATCAGATGCTGTAGTACTTGGCCAGCTCTCCTGCTAATATGCTGTGGTTTAAAATAGTTCATTTGCCCACCCCAACCCCTGCAGCTTTACATATCTGGGCACAGTTCGTGTTGTCAGTCTATGCAAAATGGTATTTTACAAAAGCATCATTTAATATCTGCTTTGAGCTCAAGAGTGAAATATTCAAAGTTGTGTTGCAAGGAGTCCATTGTGGCAGCCATTGTTTTACTACATTTACTAATTTGTTACTAATTTGCTACTACTGTTAGGCATGGAGTTAAGAGTATTACTAACCCTCTAGCTGATCCCAGAAAAAAGTAATAGCTTGTTGGGATTGTGATATTTGATAGCTTCCTTCCTCTCAGTCTCTTTCTACATTCTCTTCCTTTCTCTACTTGACTTTACGCTCTGGAGTGTCCAGAGTTGGAGGATGTCCAAGCACAGCAGCGAATCGTGTGGCTGTGTGGCAATTCGGCAGTCAGCCGGGGAAGTGGGGGAAGCACCTCCAAAGAATGTCCAGAAAAGTAAAAAAATAACATGGTGCTCGCTCTGAGTGTGTATTCACATACGACCATACTTACCTGGCTGTGTTATTGATGCAAGTGTGGAAAATACGATGTACGTGGCAGAGGTATACATCTTGCTCTTCAGTAATTTTCTAAAAGTAGCCTGGAAAAAACCAAAAACCTTAGCGTTTCTGTGATGCCCATTATAATGTCTCAGAGCGCTTCTCCAACATGATTTTAGACTCAAAGTAGGATTCAAGCAGGAGCAGCTGAGCTGAGGGGTTTTTTTGTCCTACTTTTGGGGTTTACATTAGTGCCAGTTACCAGAGTTGCTGCTGCTGACTGAATCCCACATGTGGCCAGGTCCTTTGGTTTGCAGGATTCTCTGCCTCAAATGTAGGGTTAAGATTTCTTCCTGTGCTCTGACCCCGTTATGGTAGGTAAACAGGCTGGAGCAGCATAAAAGGGCTGGAAGCCCCATTTCTGGCTGGGGGAGAATTCCCTCGGCACAGGCCCCGCAGAAGACTGTAGTAAGGCACCGCACAGACTCTCCCCCAGATGTCTGGTACCTTTGGTATGCAAATAGGGGGGACCCTGATAGTCGGCCAGCATGGTTCCTTTCAAGTCCTCGTTTAGTTCCTGCTGTGTGTCTTTCCCCTCTTACTGCAGAGAGAAGAACACTCTAGTTTTGTTATGTTTAAATTACGCTGTCTTTTATATTGGGACAGATCAAAAACTAACACCCAAGCCATTTTCAGTTCACATAGCTATATAAGCAACTGCCTCATAATTAAAGTATTTAATTGAAGGGTACGTATGCCCTCAACAAAAGCAAAATTGTTCTGTAGTGTTGCTGCTAGCATGAAGTTTATACAGGAACATTCAGAGATTTCTCAGTCACTTACTATATAAAAGCAGTTCCAATCCCACCTTTAAAAAAAACCCACAAAATTCTTCACATAAATAAATATTCCACTTGCATAATTTATAAATTACTCTGGTTAAAAATGTTAAATTGCCAAGAAGTCTGACTGCAACTGGTCTGGTTCTTCTTTTTTATACACATATTAAAAAAAAAAAAAAGAGAATGTTGAAACAGCTGAGGTTGGTTTGGTTGAGGGTTAATGTTTGGGTAAGAAGCCTCCAAGGAAAACTGAAGTGCTGAATGAACACCACTCTGTGGTAATTAGTGAGTGGTATTTTTCCCTTGGAGTCAGTTTCTGGATCAATGTAATAGCTAGTGATGGGAACGGGGAGGGACGCCGGATGGAGAAGATAACTTTCTCAGTGAGATGTTATGTTGAGACTGTGGCTGTTTCAAGATCTGTAGGTGCTTCTAGCGGAAGGAGGAATGTAAGTTTTGTTGCATTGGCCAGAGTTTGAGCGATGTGTTTAAGTTATAGCTACTTATTTTTTCCCTGTGTTTTCATATCCTCAACTCAGATATGGTATTGCAGTGTCATATTAAATGGTTGCTGTCTTCTGCGCTTGAGATACCTGAATTCAGTGGTTGGTAAAATGTTCCCTGCTTCTATAGTTCACTCTGTGAAGTCTGCAGAGCACTTTAGGTTCTCTAAATAAATATTGGTCATATATTGAACTCTAAAAAGTACTTTTCTGCACAAAAATAGACTACTTTTCTTCAAAGATCTGTGAAACAGTGTACATGCTAACTATTGGTATACATCCTAAAAGGAATTGTCAGCGTGTATACTAGGGGATCAGAAGGTAAGGCTTTATTTTATTCAGTTCTTTGGCTTCCCCTGCAAATACAAATATGGTATCCGACCTGATATGGCAGTTGTAAGAAAACTGTAAAGCAGTCAGAGTCCTGCTTCTCCTCTTATAGTGATTACTTGGACATGTTTACGGTCTGATAAAGAGTGGGTCTCATTGTAGGACCACTTCTTTCACTTATTTAACTCAGCTTGGAAGAGGTCAGTATTTTATGCCATCTTATATCTGTGATGTAGAAAAGATGGTGGTCTCAGTCAAGACGCTGAGAATATTCGAAGAATCACTGCAGCGTGTAATTCTTTGGATTCCTCAGTGAGAAGCTTATGGACGTAGAAGATGAGACTCCTTTCCATCCATTTGAAAGACATTACTGTGAATAAAGGTTCAGAATAACATATAATTGGGGGAGTTTCAATCGTTAATGTAGAGGGGTTTTTTTCTGTTGTTTGGATAGGTTCACTTTCTTGCTGCTTCAAGAACAACTTATTCTTTAGATAATATATGAGGAATCTGTTCTCAAGACAGAAATGTCATTTGCTTTTTTTAAAAAAGAAATGCCATATAGCTGTGGCAGTCACCAAATTTTGAAATGTATAACTGAACATGAGGGTTTGTTTTTTTTTCAGAATGGCTTTTGAAATGGTGTAATTGTGTAATAAATCAGTGAGTTAACTAGTGAAAGGACTGTGAGTATCTTTCTCTGTCCCTTCCCAGAACTGCTTGACATTTTTTGCACAGAAGAGTTTGTTTTTTGAGAGGAAAAAATGCTTTTTCACTCAATAGAAATTTTAACAAAGTTTTATGTAAAATGTTGGGGGTTTTGCTGAAAATCCAAACATAAAATCATGATTTTTTTATGAAATGCGGGTGTTTACAAATAATGAATGTGCAGTGGGGTGCCAGGCTTTGTTTTTCGTAGACAAAGTGTGCCCATGGAGAGAACTTCTGGTTCTTTGGAACAGAGCGTGGAAGACCAGTGAATATCAATGAGGTCAGGTTTTCTCCAAAATGTTCTCTTTATGGCTGTGACAGCTTCTCATAATTTTTAGGGTTATGCCTTTACTGCTGTTCCTTGGGACGCTGTATTTACTCTCGGTTTTTTGGAGTTATGCTCGGCATAGGTTTGGCAGGGTGCTCAAACTGATGCTTCACTTCTAGGTCCATTGAGGTGTTTGATGGGAATCGGTGGCTTTTAGGGAATACGTCACATGCTTAAAACCAGGCATATGTGAAGCAGTGAGTTAGCTAAGGCTGTAGATCAGGTTTTGTGTATTGTGGCTGTGGACTGTTCTTTCCATCTATTAAAGTGATATCCTGTTTTCCCAAGAATATCATATTTAGGAGAAAGCTAGTCAAGAATTCTTCTAAGTAAAAGACCTTTTTTTTTCTGTACTTCACATAATAGCACTTCAGTGAGATAAAAACAGTACAGAAAACAAATTAAACTTACAAATGAGAGGATATTAGAGTTTGGTCATCTTAAAAGTTGGTATTGGCCTTTTTTCTGAGATTATTTTATTTTTGTTTTTTTTTTTTTTCTTCTATTGATTTTTCTTTCCTCAATGTTGCCAAGGTTTCTCACTGTTTTGTTGTTGCTTTCTCATAAAACTCCCTGCAATTCTTAAGGGAAACATTCTCATTAAGGTCGCAGTGGTAAAAGGAATCTTTATGGCAAGGTTAGGAAGTATTTCTAATGATTTGGAGGTATTTTTTGAGACAATTTATCCTTACAGTGGTCATTTAAAACTAAAATAAAACTCAGAGTAATAAGACCCATTCTTTTCCACCAAACCATGCGGAGTCCTGGACTTCAGTAGGGAATGATACATGAAACCATTGAAAATACTGTAGAAGAACAGTAAAACCAACTTTCTGAATGGAGAAGAAAGGAGTTTTAAAGCCTTGTCTAAACACAAGTTTTACTACTTTTAACTTTGCTGATAATTAATTTGATACAAATGTGCTGATATTTCCCATACACGGGAGTGAAAAAATGCTTACCTGCATGGCAGAGTGACTGCCAAATAGCTTTGGTGTTCACCCGGCTCCCCCGTGCATTTAGACCAGGAAATTAAACACTGCCGGGGAGCGTTCCCGAGAGCTGGCACATGGAAAGCCATGCCGGGGAGCGTTCCCGAGAGCTGGCACGTGGAAAGCCACGCTGGGAAGCTCTCGGTGGGCTTTGGACCACCACTGGCCACCCTGTGCTGAAGCCCTCTGCCCGTAGCTGGGAGCTGGAGCGGGCTGGGGGTTTGCAAACAGCCAGCATGGTCTGGTGGGGAGGAGACACAAGCTCATCGGGGCCCTTCAGCCTCCGTGCCCTGGAATATTCTCTGGCATGTTTAATTCATTTTACTGGTAAAGCTACTAGATGTAGCCTTAGCAAGCAACCTGGCTGCATTTGTGTGGTTTGCTCTGTTTTGCATAAGAGTAAGCTACCTCACCTCACACGAACATACAGTAATTAGCGTGGAGTTAATAGTACACCTGAATACTGCAGCTTATTATACAGTCATGTTACCACGTAGGCCAGCCCCATGCTGTACAAAAGTAGGGCATGTTTACGCTGCTGTTACTATATCAACACTACAGCTTGTACTACGCTGGGTTACAAGCACCTATGCCGTAACAAATATAACCAGATGAGCATGCAGATGTGTGAAGATGGCCTTAGCTGTAATGAGCTGTGAAGAGGACAGCAGAATATACCAGTGATGAGTACAAGATGGACTTGCTGTCTAAACATCCAGCAGACCTGCAGGGATCTGGTATTACGTTAGTTATCTTTTTGTAAGTATTCAAAGCATATCTAAGTACATTATTTAAAGACAATTTTTTTTTTTCTGGACAAAACAATTTGTATTCAGAGCAGCTTTACCACAGGAGACTGAACTTCAGGACACTACAGATCTTTTCACAGTATGTGCTATACATTAAGGTGCCTGTCAAAACTTTTTCCACTGGATTTCTCCTTTCTCCCACCACCTGAATGACACTAAAATTCTCTTTATGTTGCTTCCTTGTGTAATGAGCTGGTGAGGTGTCCAAAGAGGTAGAAATGAGATGCCATCACTGTATAGCTGTCTAGCTCCTTTCAAGCCACCAAGCAGCATATTGGGTACTGCTCTAAATGGGCTCTGCAAACCACAGCTTGGGGCTGCTGCCCAAAGGCTCAAAGCCTACATGTTTAAGACTTAATAGTGAGATTCTTGAAAGATTTATGGAATTAGGAAACAAGTGGTGTGTAGATGTATATGTGTGTGTAGACACAAGGATGTAGGTACAGGGTTTGAAAAATCTGTAGGTCAGTATAAAGCCAATCAGTCATTTTATAAGCAGTTATAAAGGAGGGAACAAATAGCAAAAGTACCCAGTCCTCTTCACCTGAGGCTCTTGGGTCACTTTATAAATGGGACTGATTAAACTTCTCGTACTTGTAAAGTTGGTACAAGAGGCGTGAGTCTGTTTAACAGATCGGGTGATGCTCCCAGGTCGTTGGAGCTGGAGCTTCGGGCCTGGAACGCTGTAAAGCCATGGTCCTTCTTGCCACGTGCTACTCCTAGGAGGCAGCGTGCTTCTGCAGTGCAAGCCTGCTTGTGGCTGAACAGGCTGTTAAAAAGCTTGCTAAGAAAGAGTGGGGAAAAACCCCCAAACCCAAATGTGAAGTTGCTGTAAGGTCACTGTGACGCAGATTTATCTTGAGCAAGCTGCGTAGGTACTGACTGCAGGTTTCTTGAAGCTGTGTGTTAAAAAATGACAACAAAATGTTGTTCAGAATCTCTGAGCGCATTTTCAGTATTTACAGTATTTATCACTGACATAACATTGTGAATATATATTGGTGTGTATTTGGGTTTTCAAGTCATCAGTGCCGATTCTGTGGGTCTGATGCAGTGCTAGGTTAACGCTTGGACTCGATGATCTTAAAGGTCTTTTCCAACCGAGGTGATTCTATGATTCTATGATTCTATTCTATGATTCTGTTGGAGCAGAATACACATAGACATAAATGTGGAAACAAAGTATTCTCTGTATATGTCATTGTTGTATAAATGAGATTTCAGTATTTTGCTAATTTAAGTCCAGGTCAACAGTATCAGTGGATGGTAAAAATGAATTTGACTTTAAGACAGTATGACATCAGTGCAAAGTTATTTAAAAAAAAAAAAAGTATTTTAATCCTGAAAATGCTGTTTAACTTTTGACTTATTCACAGACTTGCACTGAAGCAGGCATTTTCCAGAGAATGTAGAGATCTGGGTGGATAGTTTTGAATTTTCTCTTCTAAGAAGCAGGGAGCTTCATGTTTCAAGTTCCCATTTTCTCCTTACTTCTGCAGGGCAAGGTGCAAGGATGAAGTAATGTACAGGGATTCATTATCCTAATATGATGGCAGAGAATAAAAAAAAATAAAAAAATGAAATCTTTTTTCTCTTTGATGATATTACCACATAAGAACCAAGATGATTCTGGTCTGTAGCAGGAGAGGAGGAAAGTGAAGATCAACAATACCTTTGACTTTCAAATTCCTCTGAGATTTTTTTTTAAATTCTATAATCCTGTGTACAATTGAAACTTAATTTCTTGGCTTCAGAAGTCTTGCACCTCACCTCAAATGTAGTCAGAAGTGTTTCTATTTAACTGTCATTGTGGGGATCCATATTTATCCTTCAGTATTAATGGCATATCCTTATTTTTTTAATAGTTGCTGCAGAGCCTGCTTGGGATCTGAAAACTGGCTGCCAAGCTTTCTGTTTTTTGTGTTTTGACCAGCAATAAAGACGTTATCATCTGAATTTAGCTGCCAGTTGTGTTGATAGCACACGAGGAGGACTGTTGTTGGTGTTAGCCCTGCACAGCTCAGTGGTTCTGCAGCCCCAGCTCTCCTCGCCTCCAGGCAGGGGGGACTGCAGAGGCAGGCACTGGCAGAGAGTTGGGACCAGGGTGGGTTTTCTCTAAGAGGTAGGCAGAGCTGTACAGCTAGAATTGGTTGAGACCTGAGGTTTCTAATCAAAAATCTGCTGGCAAAAACAATAGAGTTCCCATTTAGTTTGATGGGGTTTAGATCAAATGTTTCGATCATAGTCTTAGTCGCTGTGTCCATCTGGCAGTGGCGATCCTTTGGCTTCTTCCCCTTGTCCTTCCAGAACAGAGTGGAGAGCAGAGCGGTGCATGGGACTAACAACGCCTGTATTTAGTGAGATGCATGAAACCACAGCGGGACTTGACTCCTTGCAAGTTCACCAGCTGCAGGTGCAAGAGCAGATCAGCATTTTACCAGGTTGGATGGATCCCTGGCTAAAAAGCGTGTCAAGAAACTGAGTCTGCTTTCAACAACTTCCTGGTTAGTTTCTGCCTGACGTGTTGCCTACCTGTGAACATCGTGACCGATGTTTCTGTGGAGCATCTTGATAGTTCAGCTTTCCCTCTGCAGTGAGATGCTATCGTGCTGCTCACTGCCTGAATCTAGATTTGCTATTTAGGATGGTAAACAAAGAATTGTTTGGCTGGTGATGGCCAAGCCCCTCTCCCCCAGAATGGATTTTGACTTTTTGGGTCTGGAGACCTCTGATACAGATGCTTTTCTCTCAACAGTTACAGTATTGCTTGGAAGTTAGATTTAGAGCTACATCTGGAGGGAAGGATTTCTTGGTAAGGATTTATTCAATCTGTCAATGCACAAGCCTGTGAAGCTGCCTCTAGAACAGTTACTTGTCAAAGAACATGCCCAAAAGGGACTCTTGGTGTGCTTTTTGGTTAAAATACTGCATTACTCTCTGAGCAGGGTATGCGTTTTGCTTTTACCCCAGAAAAGCCAAGGAGGAGCTTTTCAGGCAGTACATGCTGTGTGCTAGCCAAATGTGCCACAGCTGGGCCCGAGAACGATTGCTTGGTGACAAGCTGGAGGCTGGCTTAAAACCAAGGGTGAACCTCCACGAAACTTCTTTAAGGAGAGTGGCTTGATCGTGCACCATGGGAAGCAGAATAAAAACAGCTCTTCAGTGTCAACAGAGCACTCAGCTGTGGATGGGATAAGTTAAAGCCTTGTCTGAGACTATTAAATAAGAGACTAATTATAGTTGTGCTTTTGGTAGCTCACTGATTTCATTCTCTGTAATCTGTGAGGAGCATCACAGTCATTAAAACACATTGGTACCCTGCTAATAGTTAGTGAAGAATCGCACTCCAATAAAAATACAGTGTTGAAACAATAGAACAGTAATTTATCCAATGTTGTGTCTCACGGGGATTATAGCTGACTATGTTTGTTTCTCATTTTGAGCACATTCGCTGAAATTTGCAAATGCAGATGAGCAAATGGTTACAACAAACTAAGAACGCCTATGTCATATGCACTTAATCATGGATTGCTATGTGAGCAGAGCTTGTGCACGGGCATACATCAAAGCTGATATCTATGTTGTAATGTATTCCTCCACATGACCATATCCAATACGTGGTACTTATTATTCCATTAGTACCCAAACCACAAACCCTTTCCAATATCCATCTGTGAAGATGCAAATAGTTGCATACTTTGTTTTATTAAGGATCAGCCATTAGGGGGTCACTGGTTAAAAGTCTGAAGATCATTAGAGGGATTTTAAACAAATAAACAAACATCTGTTGTCATATATCTTGAAGAGTTTCTGTTGTACCAATGCAATTTTTATCTGTGGTGATGATGTTGTCATGGGAACGTATGCACGAGGGAATTAAATGATGTCAGGAAAAGTGTAAATGATGCAAACACACCTCATTTGAAATGTTAATTACCACCCTTCATACTACTCCAAAGAAGAGTTCAATTTGATTTTATTTCGGATGTAGGGAAAAATATGACACTTTTGTCTAACAATAAGTAGCTTACATTGTTGTACCAAAGTGAGTACGAGTCGGCGAGTTAATCTGCATTGGCAGCATTTGCACTGGGGACCATCTGCAGCCCTGCTTGTCTGAGCATCAGTAATATTCCTCTGTGAATATCTCATCTTGATGGTCAGGGGAGGCAGGCAGCCTCTTTAAAGAGTTCCATAAATGCTTATAATTGCTGCATTAAACTTCAGTTTATTATTTTCTCCAGGTGCAGGTATGCGGATGATATGAAAACCCACTGCATTTACATACAAATTGAAGATTTTTATTAATCAGCCCAGTAACAGGAATCAAACAGCAACACTCCATCAGGTCCTTAAATACATTTGGTGACATTTTTACCATGCATTAGCATGATAGGGCAAGCAGAATATAATGTACCAATGATTGCTTTTCCATTGAAAGCACAAACGGTTTCATTTTTCCTGTCATCTCATATAAGTGTTAAAGAGGGTTTGGAGGCTATTGTGTATGTTCCGTATGCTAGGGACTTACAAACACTGATGGCCACATTAAATAACCATTAGTGGCTCGGCTTAGATCATTGCAACATCCCTCCTCTTCAGAATTTATTCTTTGATTTAAAGTGAAAGCAATCTGTGACTGCTTTCATAAAGTCCTTCGGCTCCCTCCATTTTTTTTTCCTCAAACAAAATGCATTACAACAGTAATTTTATGACTGTTAAGATAACTGCCGTTAACAAGCACTTAATTAAAATGTACAATAAATAGCAGGCTGCAGTCTTATCTCCTCTCGTGAGCTCCCAGCAGCCTGAGACTCCAATGCACAGCCCTGCTGTTCCTCGGCTTGTTTGCAGATTAATTGCTTTTCTGTCTGGCAAAAGCTGCTTCTCCTTCAGCCAGATCGTAAATGACCAGATAGGGACTTTATCAATCAAGCTACTACTTTCTGTGATCACTTCCATTCAACACCTTCTGAATTTCGCATTGAGAGGAACAGAAGTTACAGAGATAGGATTTAACATCTTAGTTTTTGTGTGCTTGGAATTTACGATAGCGCTGTCACCATTTGACACTGTTAATCTTTACATACAATACCCTTGGAGCAAGGCTGGTTTTGTTCCCAAGCTGGAACTATCCCTTGTAAGAATTGTGAAGAACACATATGGAACACAACCGAGGTGCTCTCCATAGCGCAAGGTTACATTGCTTCCACAATCTGTATGCGCTGGCTGATGTGGCTCAGCATCTCTCTGTAACCTTGGGTTCTGACCAAGTTATCAGTTTATGGTTATATTAGTTGAGAACTTGTTTTATTGTGGTTACTTATCATCTATATGGGGGCAGTTGTCTGGAGGCCTCAGCCATGGATAAGAACCCTGGTTTGGTAGGTGCTTAATGGGCCTTCAGTGAAAACCTAATTATGCACAAAGCAGGTTTTATAAATTCAGAAGTTAGAGTTTCCCTATTTAGACTTTGCCTATCAACAAAACCCTAGGGCATACAGATTTGGGGAAATGCAGCTGTTTGCAGATGAATTGTGATTTCTGAATTTTATAAGATGATCTAAACAAGTCTAATCACTGTAGAAATGCTATTCTTTTTACCAACAGGCTTTAGAGAGCAACCACTCCTGCTACTTGCAGAATACACAAGAGTTACAAATGTAAATGTGATACCAGAGTGAAAATGTACTGTAGTCCACTTTTGAAATGCAATACTTGAACTGCAATAGGTATGTTGTTTTCTTGTTACCTGCTCAGAATATAAACAAATCTCTAATTTACCAGGTTTATCTCGCATGCTGAGCAAAGGGAATGGCTTCCATTTGGAGTTCTAAACGTGCAGTGTATAGTAACTTTGAAAATACACTATATTAGCTTAAAGCTGGCATCTGAATACACATGAAGCTGCAATGTTAAACATAATTTGTGTAGCTGCTTCAGTGTCATCACTAAGGTCAGTCGTCTTAAACTAAACCAAAATGCTTGCCCCCCTCCTTGTACACTCTTCTCTCAATGCAGCAGCCCTGTGAACGTGTCTTGTTGTTGTTTGGTGCATTGGGTTTTTTTCTCCTCCTGCCAGTCAGAGAAGCAAGGGGCTTTCCTTGTGGAAAAACTTATGCCTAGGAGAGCCAAAGCACAGGAGTTCCCTGACAGCCCTGTGTAGATTTATGTTAGCAGCCTCTAAGGATGTTTGAGGCATCTTTGCAAAGGGTCTTTTCCTGTCTGATCTCCTCCGAGTGGTCTGCCCAGAGCTTCATCCTTAAAACACAGCACCAAGAGCTAATTGTAAATGAATGAAAAGTGGAGTAGCTCTTACCAGGCCACTGTGGCTGCTCCCCTTGGCCGAAGTGCTCTCAGTCCCCGAGCAGATCCATCAAGGGACTGGAGGAGTCGGAGTGATGGGGTGAGTGGTGCACATGTATCAGGGGAAGAAAAAACCCCAGAGCAATAGCAGTGTTCTCAAGGCACAGGAACGAAGAAGCTGCTGATGAAGAGTTGCTATAAAGCTGCTAAAGGAGAAAATACTCAACTGTTTGGAATTGTCCAAGCTATTTGTCATGGTCACTAACACTGCTACCACTTAAGTAAGCAAACAAACAAGCACAAAAGATAAAGACAAGAAATAATCACTGAGCCCATCAGCAAGAAGAGAATGCATCCCTGTGAAGATAGTAAAATTACATACATAGGTCAAACCAATTTGCACTGTAATCCTGCTACAGCTGAATAGCCCCAGTGTAACGTGTGTGCGCACATGGACATTCACAGCTCCAATGTGGTTATGACAGAGAAATGTTATTATCAAGGTGCTTATGTGCGCTAGGGTCAGGACAGCATTTACATCTCATACCTGTAGCCAGTAGGTAAACAGACAGGTACACAATAAACTACCGTGTTTCTGTATTTTTATAGTTTTCATATTTAAAGTGGGTTTATTCTTAAGCTAGGCCTTGCAGTTATGCAGGACTCTGGTTTTCCCATGGCACCTGTACATTTGAAATTCTGAGTTCTTACCAGTTTTCCCTCTGCTTTTACGTGTCAGTAAAGATGCGATGTTTTGCTTTTGGACACTTGATGCCTTGAAAGAAAATTTCTGCTTGAAGTTCAGCTGGTGCTTAGTTTTGTTGAGTTGGTGTTTATGTCCTATGCTAGTAGTGGCTGAGCTTTCCTGATGAGAACTTTTTCATTCCAGACTCTTTTCAGAAAATTGGCTCAAATGTTTGGTAACTTTCTCCCCCCTGCCTCCCCCCCTGCCCCCCCAAATAATGTGTAATTTGTGAAAGCTTTGTCCTGAAAAATGAAATTACTTGATATAGACTGAGCTTTTTCAGATCATTTCAAACACACTTGAATACTGGCTCAAAACCCCATTTGTTGCGTAAGCCAGATTTCTATCCAGCTTCCTATCGGTTTCTCTGCAGGTGGGAGAGACGAATGTTAAGGGACTAATGGGGCAGGCCCACTAACAGAGTACAGCCATGGTTGATTAATCCAGATCATCTCACTCCACTCGCTATAGCATGTGTGTTTTAATTTTTTATTACTTAAGAATTTATTTTGAAATTATGCTGATTAAAAAGGTCGTATTTCCATCAGCACCTACATTAATTCAACCTTGTAAAATTTACTTCACCCACTCAGCTGGGTGGAGTGACTTTTTTATGGATGAGCAGATGTTATAGCTGAGCTGTCAATTTTTACATTACTTCATTAATTTATTCACGAGAAATATTTTAATCCCAAACACTCCACTGTGAACAAGTGGCAAGATTCCTGGGTTCCATGACACCCTGGCAATTCAGTGATATCTTCTTCACATTCTGAAATGGAGATGTTCTCAAATCTGACATGAGCAAATGTAGTATATACTGAATATTGTATTTTGACATTGCATTTGGTATGATGGTCTTTTTCTTCAGCTGAGGGAAGCAGTCTTTACCTGCGCAAATCAGTGTAACTCCACAGAAGTTGATTAAACAATTCAGCAGATTAAGTTTCCTTGTTCTCTCACAATACTCTCAGTTTAGCCCTCATAATGATCTTTATTCTTTCCTTCTCCATCATCGCATAGCAAGAGTACAATCCTAAAGTACTGATATTTCTAGTTACCCTAATTTATTTAACACAATCCCATGGGGTTTTTTGTTATTTATGTATTTACTTAATAGATTCATTCTCAGTTTGTGGAAATACCTCATAGCAGTTATGGTAGGGAACGCTGGAGCACTGGGCACTCAAGAGAAGAACTAATGAGAATTTTGAAACTTGAGGGAGGCAAAACAATTTTGGACGGTGGCGTTAGCACATTGACTAAATGATTCTGCTACGTGGAGAAGTTAGTGTTGGGATATACTGGGGATTCTTTAGGTTTTGTAGTTATCAGTGAAAATGTCTTCATGTAAAAAATGTGCATTTTGAAGATGATTTTCACAGCCAAAATAGCTGAAATAGCTATCAAAATAGCTGTATTTTCATTAAAAAAAAATTCTTGAAAGCTCACATCTTGGATGAGCACTGTGCTGTAAGCAGCCAGCTCTGAGATGGGTTTTGTAGAGTGCTACAGAAACATGCGATCTAGCACACTTGTTGGGAAACCTTGGATGCATGGTGTACTTGGTATGGCGATGACAGCTTTTTTAGCTCTACAAGGACAGAGCTACATACTGCACAACCTCCAAGTATGTATTCAGAGCCCTGATGGCATTGTGGAAACCCAAAAATACCCTTCTTAATGCAGCCAGTGTTGAGAGCTTCATTTCCTTAAAAAGAAATCTGGAAGACTTCCCAGATTATATATGTGTGCCTCTAACTTCTGAGGATATGACTGTACTAAGAGACTATGAGTAAAATTAATAGTAGAGGGCTTTCTTGTTCTCTTGCAATATTCTCATTTTAGCCCTCCTAATGAACTTGGTTCTTTCTCTCTCTCTCCACCACTGCATAACAAGGGTACAAATCCTAAGGGAAAATAAACATGTACATTGATTCCTAGTTGGCTTGAGATCGTGTAATTTGGGGTTGATAACATTCAACAAACGGTGAACTTGGGTAGACTAATTCTAACTGAATTCTCATTGAGAACAGAAGCTAATAAGAATATTTTAATTCACTTAACTATATACTTATCTCACATTTTAACTGGTTTTTATCTTAATAGATTTTGAGGGATCAGACAGAGACAACTGTGAAGGGGCTATTTTAATGACATTTGTAACACAGTTGTATGCAGGAAACTTTTTAAAGCTCTGCTAGGGAGTCTGTTCGACAAAGGCCAGACCAGAAGAGGCATCTAATTCAGAAAACGTTGTTTGTGTTGCTTCCAAGGTGAATTGAAGATGTTCGGTCAATCCCTTATCACTGGTGGTTTATTAGACATAAATCAATTACACTGTACTTTTCAGAGGTTGTTTTCAGTAAATCATTTAAACATGATACTTGCTTTGCTGAGTTAAGGTGAAAGTGGAATTTGGGCTAGAAACCTGGTTTGGAGACATTTTCAAATTTTGGTGATAATGTCTTTATAATGAACCAACCTCATTCCCCTTGAAATGAGCAATGCTGAACTTTGGGGTGATCAAAATGTGCACCCTTTTCTGATTTGCTTGGTTGAAGAGTACTTGCAGAGTGCTAATTTATTAAAGATTTTTGTATTTCATCACTTCTTTGGGTGCTTTTTCCCCTACTGGAAATCTTCATTATGATTTACATTTAGGCTGAATTCAAATTAATTATTGCAAGAGGTTTTGCTCTTCTCCATGACTTATTTCTGCCCTCTGGCTGATCAGCAGTCCATGGTCAGCACTCAGATCTCCAAGAGACCTAAAACATGTCAAACAGTTTGACATTTAGGGAGGTCAAATTGAAGAGGTTGGAAGGAGTGTTTTAACTCGCAGGAGAGTGTTTCATTCCCATTTACATTCAGATTGTTTAAACAATTGTTATCCACTTAAAAAAAAGACACATTTCAAGCCTTTTTTTTGTGCGACTGGTCTCTGCCGAGTAGCAACCCAATGGGAATCACCTCTTAAAACTTCTTCCCTGAACGTCAGCTTAACTTTAAGTTCTTCTCTCTGTCCTGTGTCTGTGCATTTCAGAAGTCTGAGGTGCTACACCAAAGGCTGATGAGCAGTAACAGAAATCTTACAGCAAGCAGAAAGTCCCGCTAAGGTGACACCTGTAACAGCTTCCCCTGAGAAAGATTGTCCCAAAGAGGTGTGATTTTCAGGTGACAGATACTTAATCATCTGTTGTAAAGAAGGTGAAGCATTGGCATTTGTCTTGCGCTGATCTTTTTGGAGTAGATGTGCATCCAGCCCAGAAGCTCAGACCTAGAATTCAAGATTTGAGGGAAAGGTTTGCATTGAGATCTGAACTTTGCTAAGCCTTCCTGCTCTTAGATTTCAGTGGAGTAGGATCTGCCACTGGTGTTTCCCATCTGGCAGATTTTTAGGCACGTGTGTTAGGTGCAGGCACTGACTTAGACCCAGGTGAATTTTTTTCTCAGTAATCAAAGCAATTCACTCCCTTCCATCCCTAAAGGTGCAGTGGAGATGAGTGGGCTCCCTCTACTCATGAGAAAGCAAGGTCAGGAGGGTTTTATTCCATGTCTTTTTGCCATAACAAACATGATCTGATCTGGTGCACTTTGATCTGGAAGGCGTTAAGCCAAAATTCGTGTGTTTGCTGTGGATGTGTATAGGTGGGATGTAGTTACAAATTGGTATTAGGTGATGGTATTTTTGCTGTGCATTTGTTTTGGCAGAGAAACAGTAGTTGCAGTAGTTTTAAGCTGCATGATGTGATATTCTGGGAAATTTAAGTTCAGTTAAGGCAGCCTGAGGATTACAGTGGATATTAGTATTAACCAATTACAAAAAAAATCTTGACAAATTAAATGTCAACCCCTACCCAGCTGTGGCTGTTGAAATTCAGATCCAGATGCAAGACTGGCTTCTTGTGTGTATCTTTGCTATGCTGAAACACAGTGGCAAAAAGCAATGATATTCTCCTCTGTCTCTTAGCTTGCAGTTAATCGAGCTGTGTCTCAAATATCTCCTCAATGATCAGGAGCTCTTTACTGCTCACATTTTTCATTCCTCCCATCACTCGAGAAGGCTTGTCTATTGTTAAACCAAGCAGCAGCGACTTACCGGTAAAATAAGATGAAACAAAGCAAAACCTTTTTTTTTTGTTCTGTGAGGTCTGTTTTTCTAGCTCAGTTATGAGTGGAAAAGCTGGTGTCACTCTGTGCAGCACTTCAGTGCCGAGCTCTTAAGAGCAGTGCAATTGGAAATGGTAAAGACCTGTGAGGTCACCTGATAATGGCTATTCCCAAGCAGGATTTTTCCCTAGTGTATGTGTGTGTATATATGTATATATTCCCTAGGGCTTTACCAAGTCTTGTTTTTTAAAATTCTCCATTAATAGTGCTCTACTTATTTCTCTTGGAGAAATTATTGCCCACGGAAAAGGTTTCACAAGAAATTTTTCCTATGACACGATAAATCAAAATTAATAGTACTAGATTCAGTTGCTAATGCAGAGCTCCTTGGTGAAAAGTTTTGCTCCCTTACACAAACTCTTTGCTGCTGATACCGTTCCTCTTTCTGAGCACCATCGCTGCTGATGCGCTGTCTGATTCACCGCTTCTTTTCTCAGCCTGATTAGAAGTCACTTGATTTTAGCATTCCTCTTCCTGGATCACCGTGCTTCCTGGCGCAGAGCAGGACAAACACCAGGTTTTTGGATTCTCTGTGATGAGTGACCTCTGTCCGCTTCCAGACACAAACTGAGGACCCCGGGGCTGAGTGCGGACATGGGTGCAGGAGGGGCAGGGCATGCGTTTGGCTTCAGAGGAGCAGTGCCAGGCCCTGAGTAGTTGCTGCTGGAGGGTCATACCTTCCTCTTTCACTTGTATTTGTCTTTTCATCTGGTCCTTTATTTTTGTTCTAACATCAGTTGTCCTAATGAGGGGGCTTCCTTCAATCCAGGGCCAAGTCCTGGCCTGAGCATTAGAAGAGGCAGGTTTTGTAATCCATCAGGATTCAGTGTTCAGAAATATCTCCCATATGAAAGAGAAAGCTTAGGAAGAATATAATGAAGAGAGGCAAGAGGCTAGAGAAACTTAGAAAAACACCTGCAGCCTAAGCATTTGGCAGTTGGTTCATATTGGCATTTATTTGAAGTGAACTGCTAAACTCCTGGGTTCAGTTCTGTTTGTAACCGGTAGGTGTACAAAGGAGTGTGAATGAAGCCAGTGGAGTTATGCTGAGTTTAGATTAATGTTAAACATCTTGGGTAGTGCATCTATTTCATGAATTTATTATATGAATCCTTTGTGAAAAGCAAGCCAGTGATTTCTCCTACAAAAAAAAAAAAAAAAGTTGTTCCATTATGCTCTTGTTCTGATAATTTTATCCCTCCCTCTTTTCTCTCTCTCATTTACATTTTAAAAACTTCTGTAACCCCTATTGTGTGCTTCAAAGGTGTAGCCAGAGTTCCAAATTTGTACAGATTATCCTACTTTATTATCTACCTCCCATCCAAGGGCGGCCCCCCTGGGCTGGGCTGGTGCACACCGGATCAGAGACACTGGCTCCGTGCAACGTTTTGGGTATGGAAAGTAAGAAAGCACCTTACACTGAAGGAGAGCAATGGGGGAGGTCAATAGAGAGAAGGGAGTTCCCATTGTGGAAATTACTGTGTGCTCTAGCTCTGATCAAAAGTACCATTAAGTCTTCAGTGCTCAAGAGGATCTTCAATGATGTGTTAAATTCAAAGGTTTCTAAATTTAGAAGTTTTGCTTTTGGTATAAAACTTGTTAGAACTGTTTTTTTTTTCTTCTACATTATAAAAAACTGTAAGCTGTTTTCTACAGAATGACACGGAAGCTGTGGATTCCTTAATTTGTTGCCTGAACACCAACATTTTTAAAACCTTGTTTAGCAGGCTTTTTTTGTACCCAGAAAGTGTTCCCTAGAGAGGGTTTCTCCCACTATCTGAGACGATTTTGTCAAATGCTGCCCAGGGGCTCGTTCTTCTTGTCTCGTTGTATTTGTATGGCCTATACAAATATAGCAGATTCATATTCTGCAGAATCAAAGAATAATAATTACAGACAAAGGCTCTGAATCTGCATATTTCATGTCTCAGAAGCAGATTTTTGAGGAATTGGTCGCTAGTGGCTCCTGTTGATGCTGCCTGTCTTGTGAGTGCTCAGGGTCATGATCAGAGCGGAGCAGTACCTCTGTCCCTGCCCTCGTCTCAGTATCTCCTTTCAGGTATCAGATGTATGTTCACCCCTGGAAATGCATTTCCATTTGTGTCAGACCAGGTCCTGGCCTGGCTGCTTGAGTTCATTCTGCCAGAAGTTTTCTTCAAGAGTCCATCACCAGCAGTACGTGGTGACTGGGTATCCGTCCATCCTAAAAGCCCTTTTGCCTTTGAGCAGAAGCTAAAGAAAATGTTAAAGCACTGAACACTTCACGCATGTCTTTTTTTGCTGACTGACCACTTCTCCCTCTGTGGTGATTCCAGGCAGGCCTTTGCTGAATTCTTAGGGTGTTACAGGTCTCAGACCACCACTCTTCAAAGAAGAGTTGGTCTTGCTGAAGGGAAACTTTCTTATTAAGCTGTTTGGGTTCCTTTCTCTTGCTCCGCAGAGAAGTGCGTTATCTTGCCTTGTTTATTACTCTTCTGTTCATTTTTTACAGATAGCCCTCATCTGAGGTTAAACCCAAACAGTAAATATCCCAATACACATGTCAACATTCAATTTCTCTTATTGTTAAGGGACAAGACCAAGGCATTATACTGAGCACTTCTGAAGAAAACAGTTCCAGGGCATCTTGAGCTGGTTGCTCCCAAATCAGTAGCTTTCTGGGTGTTAAATATTAGCCTCTCCCCAAGACAGGCTGTCAGAGGTAGGCAAGTATCTTTGTACAGCCACTTCCTCAGGAAGCAATCGCCATACCTTTGAAAAACCCCTTGGCAAAGTGGGTGTTAGCATTAAGTGTTGGGCATTTTAGAAGGTGGTGATAAGAAGAGCATAGGAGTGAATTCCACACCTGGACTTTAGAAGGTTCTGCAGGAGGCCAAAGAGAGGAAAGACAGCAAAGCAAGAGAGGAATGAAAATCAACTAGGTGCAGGGGAGGGAGGAGCAATGGGGATGATTGAAAATAGCACAGGCCCCAGTTGCGAAGGTAACTGTGACAAGACATAGCTTACTTCATATTCCAGGATGATCTGTTAAAGGCAGCTGTGCATGAGCATTGCTAAAAGACCCACTCTAAGTCTTAATCTGATCCCTTGATCCATGTGCCTATAATTAAAACCAGCAGTGAGGCCTGTGATGCTGTGTGGAGAAGAGTACCTGAGCCTGGTGTGCTAAGCCTGCGTCCTGTATCTTCTAAGGTGAATAGGGTGATATCATTCCTGTAATTTGTCACCTGTGGTTTGGATTTAGAATAATTCACTTTCTAAGGGTTTGCTGTTTTAAAAACAACAACAATCACAAACCATGGAAGAGCTTCAGACTACAAGATTCTATGGAAGATCTTTGGCTGGCTGGTGTTTTACACAGACTAATATAGCTTTCCGTGTGGATTTAAAAAAATCACCTCTAAGGCAAAGGACATGGAATGACCAAGGTTTTCCCTGTAGTTCCTCTTCCCTTCTGCTAGGTCTCTCATGTAAGATCATCAGGCCTAAGGTTATTAATTGCTTCTCAATTAGTTTGAAATCCTCTGAATTCAAAGCTCGTCCTTTTTTAATGCTTAGCTTTTTTTTTAATCTCCTAGCACTATAAGAAGTGTGGGCTTGGGGGCTTTATTCAAAGTTGAATTAAGATTCCATCTTTTAGTTGGGGCCTGCATTCTGTGTATGAGCTGTCTCGTTGCATGTACACCTGTGAAGCATACAGGGAGTGGGTGCCCGCTGTGTATCAGTAACTGTATACAGCGATGCAGGCTGTATCGTGTGTCCCAGCTGGTATTTCAGCCTCCTCTTACTGAGTTTTAACTGGACAAAAGGCCAATTTCAAGTTTGACGATTTCAGTTTTCTGGAATCGATGATGATCAAAGAGTGCTTCGTGGTTTGTTTCATATCTTTGTAGGTTAAAAATGGACATTTTCCACATCCATCATCCTCATATACAATATAGAATTTTATTCCATATTATTCTTTTAGTGTGAGCTAACGTTAAACCTCTTCAGCTCATCTCCTCTTTCTGTGCAGAGGCGATCTCTGTTCCTCTAGAGTGTAGAGGAAGAGCTGTCTGTGCTAATGAAGCCTTCCAGGACATTGGCATGGTGCGGGCTGATGTGGGTACCTTTTCATTTGAAGCAGGAGTCTGTCTCTCAATGTGTTAAGCTGCACCTTGTGCTGTGTTCTCACTCAGATGAAGGAACCGGGAGTTCAGCTGGCACCGGACTCTACTATTTTGGCTGATAAGGTTTAATGTAAACAAATGCAGATCTGTAAATTATCTGGCATGAGGATCAGTTAGGGGTGCTGGCTTCCTATAGCCTTAATCTAGTTGACCTAAATGATTTATAAACTGGCAACATGATAAATGTTGTTTTAAGTGGACAAATCACATTGAAGAGGTGTAACTTTCTGTCAGTATGTAACATGACCGCTTCTCTTAGGGAAAGGCAGGAAGGGTAACAGGATCACAAGTAGGTGTATTCCTTCTCTACAGCATAAATCATTAGAAGGGCACTTCTTTCTTTCCTCTTTGCTTGTCCTTCTTCGTCCTTTCTGCTTTTTTTTTTTGTGTGTGCTATTTTCTAGCACTTCCATACTATTTTGGAAAGCTAAACCCTCCGCTTGATTTGTGCTGCAGTTTCTTCATAAATCTATGAAGCTTGTCTCCATCAAGCTGTATTTTCCATTAAAATATGGTTCCCAGGTGATTTCCAATACTATGAAAAACATGTAGCCATAAGTCTTTCACTGATTGTTTATTATCTGTTTAGGTGCTCCTGAGGATTTTGACAGCTAGGACTTGTATCATATGTAATGTAATAAAAGTGGATGTCTTCAGCGTAACAGGGATAGCTGGCCTTTCATTTCTGTCTGCCAGGGCTGTATTTGTTTTCTGTGTGTGGGTTTTGGGGTTTTTTTTAACACGAAACTTCAGATCTGCTCCAAATCAGGTCAGTTAAAACTTTGTGTTCTCTTTGCTATAGAGATGAACAAAAAACCCCAAAGAAAATCCAAACAAAACACAACAAAAGCTTCCCTGTTATAAACAGCACAGGAAGCAGTAACAACAGGGCTAGTATTGCTCCGGTGGAAGGGTAGATCTACTCCAGCTGGTTTCCAGCATGGACACACTGTTCTACGTCTGATCGCAGGAAATGCAGCAGGACGTTCTGTACGTCTGTCTTGGATGTCTGTAACAAGCACATTGTGGGATGCAATATGTAAAACCCCTCACTGTAGCTGCAAGAATTTAATGCTTTAAACTACTGGTTTGTGATGAATTTTTTGAAAACTGATAGGAAATGCATGATAGTGTCTAGCTGTAGGCAAAAGTGCAGCTCTTGCTCTGGCCTTCAAGGGAACTTTGCTCTAGGATCAGCCCATATGTAAGCACTGATTATCTGGTAGTACACAGTAAGGCTGGGCAAGGAATAAAACTTGAACAGCATACTGGGAGTTCAGTTCACCAAGTCTACGTATACTGCCTCTATCACCAAAAGAGATGTTGCATTTTCTTGGCATCTGGGCTGGCATGTGCAATGCTTTGCAAGAAAGCCATAGCCAGCCTGGTGCAGGCCTCTGGAAGACTTTTTCTTAGGAAGAAGTTTGACAGGGATGGTGGCCCCATGGCGGAGGGAAGGGAAAGAGGAAACTCTCTTGGAGGTGGGCTAGGAGATAAGTGGGCTAGCATGTATTTGATGGCTCTGTGGTTACTACCAAGGCCAGTCTTGTGTGTTGCCTCATCATTTCCCCACCAGTGGAACAGAGAAGTATTGATTATTATTATAAACCAGTGCAGGACTCAGAAGGAAAATAACTAATAATTATTAGCAACATTTGTAATTTAAAGGTTGGCTTTATAACCAGCAAGCAAAATGATTTACTATGGTCAGGAAAACTACCCAGCTTGGATTCCAGTGCCTTTGTAATATGGAATGTCCTCTCCCTGCCCAGCAGAGAGATGTCCTTCCCAACATTATTCATGCAGTGGTTAAGTAGATTTGATATAACCTTGGGTTTGAATTGTATCTTCTCCAGTTGGACCTCAGAACTGATTGTCCAATGAGAAACTACTGTTTCCTAAATGCCTGGTAAAGCACTTAATTGTGAAAATAACTAGTTTACCTCTCAACATCAATTTGAAAAATTACTCATTAATTTTTGAGGTGCAGCCGCCTTCCCTGGAGGACAGAACTACTGATCTCATCTGTACCTAAAACCTTGGCTTTGTTTGCTAGCAGGCGTGTCTGATCTGCAAATGAAATTGGGCTTACCATCTCCGTTTACTTATAAACACCCTTGACTGCACCTTTGGCAGAACACATGATAATTAAACAGTTGTGGCTTATACTATGCAGGCTGGAGAGAGCTGGCAGAGAAGAGTTTAGATGACTAGCATGCCATACAGAAATATTATGTTTCCCTCTACTTTCCAATTGCATTTAGCAACTAGCAAAGTAAAGTTGAAACTCTCAAAGAGCTATGTGAGCTTAAAATGTTTGGGTTTGGGGTTTCTTTCTTATTATTTCCTTAATATATCATTATTTAAGCCTAAATTATCTGTGCAGCTGGTAGACAAATAAGTCAACATAAACTGAGCGCAAGGATTTGAAGGAGCTGAGCTCTGAATCAGAACCGCTACCTCAGAAATGCTTTCTTTAAAGCATCCAGAT
This sequence comes from Gorsachius magnificus, assembly GCA_034008185.1. NCBI lineage: Eukaryota > Metazoa > Chordata > Aves > Pelecaniformes > Ardeidae > Gorsachius > Gorsachius magnificus. The sequence continues at coordinate 29,216,556 of CM067088.1, read as the reverse complement.
CTTGTTTAAATATACTGGATGGTTCAAATCATTGGCTTAGTTCAGGCCTCCAGAGGCAGTTAACAGCAATGTTCCACCAATGCCAAAGTGCCAGACTTGCTGTTTGAGATTATATTTGCTCAAAACCGAAATAACTTCAACTGCTGCAAACTAATTTTTTAGTAGGGTTTTTTTAATATATTTTGTTTTTAAAACAAAATTTTGTTAGATCTCTCTTTCCACTGGGTGCTGGCCATTACTAGCTAAGTAATTCCACATGGAGACTTCTCATTTCCTCAATTCTTATCTTCTATATTGCTTTTAGTCTACAGAATTGCCATTCCCTATCCTCAGTCCTGACTCTAGGGATTTCATCTTCTGAGACTCTGCACTCCTTTTGTCCACAATGTCCAAGGAATGTTCCAAGGCACACCAGAGAAATTGAACTAGGATGTCCTGAGACTTCCCAAAGCCGCACATAAATTGTACAAAGGTTCTTCATTCCAGTAGTTGACTGGCTTCCAAATTTACTCCCAATGTGTTCTTTCATCCTGAGTTCATAATTTTAGCACTGATTCACTCCTGAAATGAAAACCTCTTAAAGAGCAAAGGCTGATGCAGATAAAACCCTCTGGGTTATGATCCATTCATTTAGAGCCAAATGGCCCACTCGTTAATGTCATTTGCCTTATGACCAATTACTAGATATTTCCTTATTAAGCAGAAAATCACTTTTTCCTGGTGTTGTAAACTAGCTTAATAGCATTTCACCTTCTTATGCAGTTGAAAAAGAAGGCTGGGAACATAGGGTTCATTTACTGGCCATTTCAGCATTTGAGAGGGTCATTTTATTTTAGTTATTTTATTTTATTTTTAAATGAAAGTCGATAGAATATTTGTCTTATCTCAGCAGGGACATTAAAACTGGAAGGTGTCAGAGCTTTAGCTCCAACAGTCTAAAAGGACGTCCTGAATATCTTGTTGCTGTTGTTTTTAGGGTTACAAGACTGAACCCACCAGCTTGGGAGAAAGAAAAACCTTTAATTCACCAGTTGTCTTTCTTGCTCTGCCCCCCCTTTCTAAGCCAGGCCTACAAGCTCCAATTCCATTCATCTTAGTACACCAGTCTTTCCTGGCTGTCTATGGGATTCTTGTAGTCCCTGAAGGACTACATGGGTTTGGAAGCAACCTGTTTCATCCATCCTTGAACATCCACACTACACCATTCTTTCTTCAAGTAAGGTCCTGTGATTATATGGCTGGTGCTGTTCCTCTTGCCTGTTCTGGGAAATTGTCATTCTCAGCTTTCCCAACCCCAGATCATTTATTCCCCTTTTTGCTTTGATGGAGAAGGATAATTGCTCTATACTTGGGGTGTTTGCATGCAGCATTCAGTACATATTTACTAAATATGCATATTCACAAATTTAGACAGCAGCCTTCTTTTTCTAGTTGAGCAAACTGTGTGCTTTTAGCCTCCTGTCCTAGAATATGTTCTTTGTGCCCCTGAACTTCCTACTCTCCTTTTTCTGTGCCTGTTTCAGTTTGAATTTGCCTTAATTCTAATACCTTAGATGAGGGGATCCATACCTAATGCTCCAGCCCGCATGGTACAGAAAATTGCCCCATCTTTCTGAGGCTGACGTGCCTTGACTCGTGTTCCAGGATTGTGTTTCACTTCTTTATGGCCACATCACCAAGCTTGCTTGCCATCTTGTGAATGGCAAATATGCCCAGGTCATCCACTGTCACTGCCAGCTGAGATGCGTGCACTTCACTACAAAGTTGTTATTGTTCCTAGTCCCTAAAAGCATTTATTTTTTACACTGTTATTTTTTACCAGTATTTCCAAATCTCTAGTTCATCCCTTTGTTCTTGTGGAGGACGCCCAGCCTTCCCTGTGTACTAATAAAGCCTCCCTTGGGCTGAAGCAGAGTTACACTCTCACCATTGTAGTTTGCATTTAGAAGAATCAATCCATTACCTCCGTTGAGACTGTGGTCTGTGTTAAGATAGCAAATGCGTGGTCAGAGGATGTACCGAGAAGAGCTCTATAGCTGGTTGCACAGTTACTTCCAGATAGGTGTGGACATTTCCCAGTAGCAGGCTATAGCTAATATACTCTTACAGTGGCTTTAAAAAAAATCCTATGCTCTGGACTAATCTATCTGATGGAATAGGATGAGTTTCAGCTACTAAGCCCTCCCTCCTGAGGCCAAATGCTTTAAAGTAGGATCTGATGCAGATCCTTATCCTAGGACTGTCAATAGTGTCTTCAGAGCACATCACCTCTTTTTCCTTTCAAATGTAGTTTATTAATTTACTGATGTTTTCAAGTCAGCCAGCAGTTAATATACAATACTATGTAAATTGAGTGGAGCTGAATTAATTAATAAATAGCGCAGAGTTTAGTTAAAAATTTACATTAGTATTGCCAGTGACAGCATGCAAAAGTCATAACTGGGACCCCTCCCTTCCCCCTCCCCCCCCCCCCCCCCAAAGAAAAATCAAGAATTTGGTTATAAGTTTCCCAAAAATTACAGCTGAGATTTTTTTGTGTGTCTTCTGACTCTGGAGCTTTCATGTTTCACTTTTATCTGCTACTGTGAGCACAAACAGAAACCTCCTTTGTTTAAATGTTGAGATTCTCACGTAAACTCACTTGGCTACAGGGTTTGCAACTTTTTAACAAAGTGAAACCAACAAAATCCAAGAAGATGCAGTGAAAATCTTGAAATATTACTTCCCTCCCTGAAAAAAAAAAATTAAAAATTTGATCTTTGCATAGGGAGACCTGGAAGTATTTCTCTTTTGACCCAACCAAGGTCACCCAACTGGTGATGCTTCTGAGAAGCATGTAGAGGGCTGCCCAGTAAGAAGTTGGCCTACTTGGCACAAAATGTTTGAAATGTGGGTTTAATGCTGGGGTTTAATGAGGGGTTCGTGCACATGGGCACTGCCACCAACATGCAGGTTGGACTCCAGGGTTGGGTTTAATAAAGGAAATGAGGCCTGAATTGTGGTAGGACTGTGGTTTCCATTGTCCAGAATCACAGGCTTTTGCATTCCTTATTGTATCTGTGATTTGATGCTGTGAATAATTCAGGGATCTTCAAGATTATTGGGCTGGCTTTTTAATCTTGTGTTTTGTTTTGCTTTCAAACACATTCATTTTCAAACTTGTGGTTTCCAAATGGCAACAACTGTCATTTCTCTCAGGCATAACTCAATTAAGGAAAGTCTCATGACACTTCATATTTTTTGGTTTATATGGAGAAATTCCCTGTCAAGACTAATAACATTTTCTGGTGTGAGTTCTTGGGTTTGCAAATTTGGAATGTGCTTTCTATGGGTCCTCAACATTTTTCATGCTAGAGTGAATATTCCTGGTTTGCTCTTTGAATATTTGGTAAAGCAAACACAAAAAAGAGGTGAAAAGCTAATAAGTATAAAAATGGAAATGAATGTTACAAGGAATTTCCAAGTATTTGGCCAGCAGTGGCTCTTGTACATCCTCTGCTTTTGCCTGAGCAATTGGTCTTTAAACATTCACATTTGAGCAGCTGGATCCATTATTGAACCAACTATCAAGAACCAAGGGATATGGCCTTTATCAAATTTAATAAACCTTTGAGGACTGCAGAAAGAATACACTTGTCTTTAAAGATCAGCCTGTTCAAATGAAAACTAAACAGAAACTCAGATCAAATTCTTGCTTGTCGATGCATTGTGAAAGCCAGCTGTTTGGTGTTTTGCAACAGAAATTAGTAATTTTAACAAAGCATTATATTTCTTTTGATGGCCTACAATGTTAATTGTCTCTTTTTTTTTTTCTTTCTTCTTTTTTTTCTTCTCCTTTGACATGGAGATCAGAATCTGGCCTATATGTCATAATATGATAAGTATACAAATACAAGCATGTCTAAATATGTGAATACAAGTCAAGCTATTAATTCAGAGATCCTTGCCACATTTATTAATGTTCTATGTTATGAGATTAAACCTATAACACAGAGTTATGTGAATTATAAACACCTCTTTAGCAAGTCATATATTAACCATAATAATTTTTAAAGGGTGGAGTGTAATTTATTGAACATTGTAAGAAAAAATAAGGTAAATGAGTTAGCTCAGGGGTGGGGCAGCAGCAAACTGCTTGTGGAGACTCTTACTCCCTGAGGTGATAGAGGTTAAATGCATTACAGAGCTTATAGGCTTGCTCCCAAGAGAGAAAGGGGGCCAGACGTTTCTAGCTGACGTGTCAAGGACACCACACATTTGCCCTCCTGACTAATGGTAAGATAGTAAGCTGATAGCAAGGTTGCGGTGGCAATTTTCAGAGAAAAAAATGGAACACAATAGGTGGCTCCTAATTAGAGAGGAGAGCAATATGCTGGGACAGTCTTAGCATTTTGCAGGTCCACTAGCTGAAGGCACGGTGAGCCTGAGACCACTAACGCGAGCTTGGAATAGTATTAAAACATTAATGGTGAAGAAGGCATTTTAGCTGAAGTTCCCACAAATGAGTGCTCTCCAGTTGAAACTTCCTAAGGAAAGCTTGCATATCAAACTCAGGCCTGGTCCTGCACCACTGGAATGAGTGTGCTTCTAGCAACTGGCTATATAGACAGGTTTTTTCTCATGAGTTTCCACTCTACATTGCTAACTTCACTTAAGAGCGGTGGGACAGATATGTAGCAACAGGAGTGAGGGACACGCTACAGCGATGGAGAGGGGATATGTCAAGGGATATGCAGGTGAAGGCAGATGCCTGTGGAACGGTGGGATTACTGTGTGAAGGGGAGAAAGTGGGAAGGCGATCGGAGTGTAACAGTGAGTAAAGGGAGGACTTGGAGTGGGTGGCTGGACGCACAAGGAGGGAAGGGGAATGAGGGAAGGAGCAGCCCTAGTTGACCTCAGTGTCGTGACTCAAACCAGAAATGATTTCACATTAAATTTGGGAACCTCCGACTCCTTAAAAAACACAGCACGTGTGGTAGAAAACAGAGATCTTCTAGCTGGCAGATGCTGTACAATATAAAAGATTGGTGAGGCTTGGACCTGGAGAAACACAGCATGCCAAAGCTGTGATTCCTACATGCAAAGCTGTTTTATTGCAGCTATTTTAAGTCTCATCAGAAAATGATTTGTTTCTTTTAATATCCTCCTAACATCACTCTTCACAGAAGTCCCAGATACAGAGAGGATTACACAGGTAAGCAGATAGTCTCAGAATATGGAACATGCTTTAGGAGAGCGATTTTGCTGCTTTATGAAAAATCTCTTGACAAGTCTTAGACATTGTCATAGAATCATAGAATCATCTAGGTTGGAAAAGACCTTTAAGATCATCAAGTCCTGAAGAACTTGATGAGAAAATGTGGGCATACAAGATAACACGAGAAAAAGAAGGACTTAAAGACCAGCACTGTTCCAGGGAGCAGTACTTTCTGACCTTCTAACAGAGACAGTGAGAAAGCAAAGGTGTGGGGTTTACATGTTGACTAGAACTGGTTTTGTGCTTAGCTGCTTGGTATCAGAGATATGCAAAATGTTGCAACAGATCACACTGAAAGTTATGTGGAAGGAAATGTTCCATCGATTTAGGTACACACCACTCATGCAGCAACAAAAAGCGTGTACCTGCTGCTCCTCTGCCAGGCTCCTGCTTTTCCAGCTACCTCTCTTGCCCAACAAGCCTCAAAAATGCACACTCCCTTAATCCTCTGCTGGGAGGCTTGGGGCTTGGTGGAAGAAAGGACCTTTAGCAGAAGGAGGGAGGGTTGTTTGGAGAATGAAATCAGTAAACTCCAACCTCCAAGTGAACCTGATGGGGCTGATTTGCTGCCAGCCCTTGGGAACAAAACTGCAGCGCCTAGTTCCTGAATCCCATCAGCTCCCACAGCCTGGAGGGTTCACACTGGCACCTCTTCCCATGTCAGGACAAGGCATTGTGTGTGCGATTTCAACACGCTTCTGGTTTTGTTCTAACTGCCAAGAAACACTAGTTGTGTTATTATGAAATGATTGAGGAGTATTTGCTCATACAAATTATTTGTTTTAAGAGTTTAGTAATTAAATGTCAACACACAGTGTTGGAGTCTGAAAAGCTCTCAGGTGAAAGCCCTGCTCTAACTTGAAAATATAATACACTGTTTCTCTTCTCGCAAAACAGATTTGTTTGAAACACCCTATTCAGTAGAACGCATCTCGCTGTAACACGCACGGTCTTTGGCCTTCAAAGACACCCTTGTTCAAAGGGCGTGTTGCATTAATTTGTTCAGCCGATTTAGGGTGTGTGGCATTAATTTGTTTGGCCAATTTGTTTAGAATCTGGCAGAGCATAGGCACCAAGTGCAATGTCTGTGCATAATGCCTGTGTCATCTCTACACCATATCTCAGGAGCAAGAGATTTACTGTGTGATGCCTTGCCACACCTTGAGTCCGTGCTCAGGAGAAACAAAGGTAGGAACCAAAGCGACAAGGTGCTTGTTGAAGGCGAGTATGAAAATGCTTCTTATGCTTTGAACGACTGATTTCCCCATGCGCTGCCTGAGCTGCAGGAGTAAGTTGTGGTATGAGTGCTAGTCACTGCCACCACTGGCTGTGGTCACCTGGGACACAGCGGGTTAAGAATTGGCCCCCCAGGAAGCCCCGCTTTAGCTCAATGGAAAGCTATGTGCAATTCCGCATGAAATGAGAACCTTTTGGGGCAGTAGTGTGTAGCTCACTGCAGATTGTTAATGCTGTGCCCGCTGAGCTTTTGATTTGCGTAGAAATAATTTATTTTAATCCTATATAATTTTGTATGATGCTTCTCTCTTATTCTTATTTCCTGTAATGCTCAAGGTGGGTGGTAATGTACTTTCCAAAATATTTCTTTGGAAGGACCAGCTAGTTATAATGAAAAATTACAAAAGTGACATTTAAAAGTAAGCAACCATTGTTCAAAATATGAGCATCCATGGACTTCAACAGGAGCTTCCAGACATCCAGCACTAGGTTTTATACTGAATTGTTGATGAAAATCCTGGTCGTCTTTTCTTTTTCTCCTGAACAGGCCTGAGATTAGAGCTGACGGGAAAGACTGTAACATTTTCTATTTTCATTAAGATTTTTCATAAGACTACAATATCAGCTCGCCTTCTTCAGAATTTAGGCTAGATGTCCTGAGATTTGTGCTGTCATTCTAGGAACATCTCTGTATTCTGAGAAAGACAGGCAGTGAGGGCAGTGACATCATGGCAGAGCTTTTCCTTGGCTTAAGTCAGATTTTTCACCCTGGGCATCTACACTGTTGAATTTAAGAGAGTAGGTAAGTGCAAGAAAGGTACCAGGCCTAGATGTGTATCCATCTAGGCCTTCATAAACACATATGTATTGTGAGCTGCTGTCAAGCAATGGAGTAGGGTGAGAATTTTGTCAGGTTTGTAAAGAAGTCCTTACACAGTGCTTTAGGAAAACATACAAAGTCACCGGGCTTATTCGCTGGGCACCTGGGAGCGAGGTCTCACTGAGATGCTGGAGACTGGAACATGCGCTTTCCACAGCATGCATGAAATACGGAGAAAAGCAGGTGTGCAGAAATGCTCCCATTTCCCAGAATATGACTGTGCATTTCAGAGCATTAAGGATACTAACGGATGACCTATGGTGAGCTATACACTGCACAATCTAAAGCCAAGGGCTTTATGTCAGGCTTAGAGATTTTGAACGGTAACACACTTTTCAAAGAGCCTCAGAGTAATTAGCCTTTCGCTCCAAGTTGACACACTTACACTTTTAATATCAGGAATAAGGAAGAAGACTGTGGCTTCTAACCTCAAATCCATAGCAGCTTAGGCACTTTCACCTCGCTGGTTTTGTTATGACAGCTCTTTGTTTGGCTGATAGCGAGTGGTGTTTTGAATAGAAGTGCTTTTGCTGCATGCTTTGCTACTTTCCCGTAATAAGGGAGGACTTGGAGGTTATGCAGCAAGGTGCTAATTGACATTAACACTCAAGACAGGAAATGCTGACACAATTTAAAATTAACATCCTGTCAATATACTGCTGACCTGTGTTAAACGTGTGCTTTGTCAAACTTTCGGAATTAGAGAAACAGTGCAATGCTGGGAGTATTGCTGGTCTTGAGAAAACTAAATTTAATACAGCGAGAAGCCACCCAACTGTTTTCCATTTTAGCTTACCTTTTCTCAAAGAGGGAAAGTTAAATTTTGCCCCAGAAGGTCAAGTATATATGAAGCAGTCTAAGAGAGCTAAAAATGATACCGTATTTGTTCATGATCAATTACTGGCCTTCAGTTCTCAGTTTATTTTAGATGTTGCCTTACCAATGACAATGATTCCTGGAAATGGATTTTACAAAAGACCATAGCAGATATATGGCATCTTGCACCAAACTGAGCTATGCTGGTATCCTACCTATAAATTAAAATGAAAAAAAGGCTGACAGAAAAAGCCATACAGCAACGGACCATAAAAGTGGCTCCTTTGCAAGTGCATTATTCATTCCTTAGCAAAGCAGCTATGAAGATATTCCCACTTCCTAGTGACTCCTAGGACAACCAAAGAAGGGAGAATGGTATCATGCAACTAGTTCTCCAAAAAAAACCAGTTACCAAGTGACATGGTGTTATTTACCAATCGTCATTAAAAGGCACGCAAGTAATCTTAAAACACAGTGCAGCTCTGGGGTGATGCTGTTCTCTTCCTTTTGCTTAGGGATGAGAGTAGCTAATTTCATACATAAATGGTCCCACTGACTGCTCCCGTGAGAAGCTCTGGTGGTACTTGGATGCTGCGTGGCCCACTCGCTTGCTGTTACATAGCTTTGAAGAAACAAATGGTGCTCATCACTGTCAAGCAAGACAGAGCCTTCGCTTTGGAGAGGTGGAAGGCACGAGTCAGAATAACGCTGAATAAGAGAAACGGAGCATGGTTGGGTGTGATCTGGTCCGGGGAGGAGGCTGTTCGCTGAACATTCATCAGAGGTTGTCCCAGGCATTAGGAAGAGCATGAAAAAAGGCACAAAGCCAGGAAAAGGTGATGAAGAAAAAGGAAGCAATCGGAGGAGAAGGCTGGGCTGTGTGGAAGGAGCAGGAGGTGGAGCAAGACGGTTTGAAATGAGAGATGTTGGTAAGGGCAGACCTGTGCAGGCTCAGGGAGTGGGGAAATGTTTCAGGACGGTGGTGCAAGCTACGTATCACTCCTGGCAAACTTTCTCTAAGAAAACAGTAGGTGGGTGGCCCGTTGCTATATGCGCTTCCCACTGACGGTTCCTGGGAGCAGGCCAATATTGTGTGTTGCAGTTAAGGTTACAGCGAGACTGGAAAAATATTGGCTGTAGCCCTGGTTCTGCAAGTTGTTTGCACAGGGCATCTATCGCTGTTAATAACTGAGTGCTCTGAAAGGTGGCTGTTTCAGATAGTGTGTGTGAAATGAGGAAGGTGCTCCCAGGGGGAGACACAGCTCTACTGGAAAGTGATTCTTTAGAGTAGCTGCCCCATTAGGTGGAAAATCTCTAAACCAACAGTCACCAGGTGATCTTATCCTGTGTTACAAGGTACTAGTTGGGCTTGTAGGATGGCTGCTCTGAGCTGGGGTGGAACAAAACGAAAATTGTAAATGTACATTGGAGACTTGGCCCTTTTCTCTGAAATCGTTTGGTAAAGGACTCTCAGAGCAAAATAGTCACCATCAAATGGGCTGTGTTTTGCTCTATAACAGTCCTTTCCCACAAAAAATAAAGGATTCTTATTTCCCTTTTTTTTTTTTTTACAAAACCCAGAGTGGTTTCTTAGTAAGGAATTCAACTATCATGGTCACACTGTGCTCTTGGGGAGAAAAAAAATTGCCTTCCACTACAAAATGTTTACATTGGCTGCTGAGGTTTCTCCCGATTTCCTCTGTTGGGAATGAATAATTAAGAAGTGAACTGAGAGGTGAAAAAGGCCTCTATGTGTTTAAGTCTAATGTCACAGCTTTCCAAGGACAAAGCTTTTATTACATAGAAAGGTTTCTCTGTCAAGCAGATGAATTCAATAGCTAAGCAAGACGCCAAGAAGAAGAGTCAAACAAAGCAGAGAATTCCCAGTAGGAAGTTTTAGTATGCACTTACGACAGGTATTGCATGAAATGGATGCAGAGCACACATATGTGGGACACACAGGCAACACACATAAGGTGTTAATAGTCTAAGCTGATGCCAAGGAAGAAAAAGAGCAGACAGGGTCAGCTACTGTTTCCTGAGCTAAATGTTCCTTTTCTTATGGTGGTCAGAGCCAGGGGTAGTTTTACAATGTGCAAAACATGCACTTGTAATTAAAATGAAACTCACACTGACAGAGAAAGGGGATGGCAAATGTTGACCTCGCATGCTGCATCTGTAGAGCATTTGGGGACACATTCTTTCAGCAAAAGTGATGTTGGCTTTTGATTTTTTTTTTTTTAATAAAAGGTGAGCAGGAAGAAAGTTCTCTGTTAATTTGTATGCACTGTATGAAGCTGTTTCTCCAGAGAAGGCAGTGCCGATGGTACTTAAGAATGGAGAACTACCTCACTGTATTTTTTAATTTTCCATCCTTCTATTTGAAAACAGGGGTGTTGCCATTGCTTGTAGGCAGTGGAAATTAAAACAGTAAAGAGGAAAAAGAAACAATAGAAACATTTAACTTATCTGTTCTGCTTGTTTTCTGCTGACAGGCTTTTCAATGCTATGTTCACATAGTTATTTAGGCAGGTAGGTTCCCAGTCTGCCTTACTAACACATGTGCCCAAGTTTGGCTTGTAAATCCCTTTGGAAATCTGCCCTTTTGAAATAAGACTTGGAATAGGAGCCACTGAAAATGTTAATTTTCAGACGCACCTTGGCTCATACGGGTGGGCCCACGGAGAGAAACGTGTGGCATTTCTGCGCCCGAGCCGGCGTGCCGCTGGCCCTCTCCAATGGAGGGTAGAGAGGCAGGCCGTATGAACGCAGAGGCTCAGACCCTCGGCTGTTCGGTCATGGCTTGAGCTGTGCTTTCCTGCTTGCCTGGGGGAAAAATCTCTCCCCTGGTCTTTTGAATTTAAGGTTCCTGGGGAGGATGGGAAAGTCTGCTCCCTGCTTCCAGCCAGCCCTCCTAGACTTTTTAATCTCCTGCACTAACCAAAGAATCAACAAATATATCATCTTCCTTGCAGCAAGATAAGATCCTGTAAGAGGGAGAGCACTCTGCCTTCCAACAAACTCATGCATAAAAGGTTAATTTAGAGTGTGCAGCTATCTGTGTATGTTGAGCGAACGGAGAGCTGGAGGGATTCTTTTTATTCCTCCCATTCTCTTAGAGTTGGCTAGTGAGTGCAGGTTGAACGTATGACTTTACATTACGGAGCACCTCTCCATCACCCGGGCCTTTTGTCAATTCACCAAATGTGACAATTACAGCATTTCAGAGATGAGACTTTCTAATCCTATTACTCATTCATCAACCTGCGGATGATAGCAGAAGCCAGATCGAACAGTGCCAAAAGAGCAGTGAGAAGCCTTCTCCAGCGCTGTGAAACTAGGCTTAGCTCAGGCACAATAGGTGTGTAATTTAAGGTTTTGTTGAGCTGAAATCCAATCACATACTTGACTGGTAGATCACAGAAAGACACAGACAAAAAGAATGAGATAATTCTACCTCACACAAACACTTGAATCCAGCTTTGACTTAATAACAAGTGTGTGATCAACCTTACACTGTTTCTTTCTTTTTTTTTTTTTTATTTGAACCTAGAGATGGGATGGCACTGAAATACTTTACCTACTTGGGTATCAGCCAATAATAAAAAAAAAAATCCAGAAGAAAATGGAGGAACTTGCTTAGACAAACAAATGGAAAAAGTACAGATGCTCATTATATGAAAGATAATATGAAAATTTAATTTCCAGACTTAGTTCAGTGCTATCTTGTCAGCATCTGGCACCTACTGCTTTCCCAAGGACGGAGAGGATCTAGCAGAAATATGAGGAGAACAAAGTTAAAAAAAGTTAAACCTTGACTATAGAAGAAAAAAGTGTATGTGAACCTTACTGAGCTCGCTCTCTCTTGCAACTAAAATACTGCTTTTACTTTGTTCTATTTCAGACACATGCTGCGATTGCAAGAGGAATGGTGGAAGCTCTCATGGATGGGTGAAGCGGGTGCCGAGGTAACACTGACGGTTATGCAACCCTATGCAGGGAAGTGGGAACATGAAGGGGGGCAATGGGGGTCTTAACCACTGTCTTCTGTGGAAACAGGAAAGTGGATTCACTCTGTTCTGTGTTTAAAGAGGTAGATTTTCATTAGATAATGTATTATTTTGATTCAGTCTTGTAAAGGAGAGTGTTCAATATGGCCTTTATATGTTAACAAAACAAAGTGCGGGGCAGGTAAGTTAAAAGCTTTGGTAGGAAAACTCTCTGCAATAGGAGCATTCACATTGATGTCCATCGCCATCATCAGTGCTGTTCTTCCATACAGTGTGGCAGCCCAGCTTCTCTAGCCAAATAAAAGCCCTCTGTCAAAACCAAAATTCAAAAACCAAATTTCCATAGTTTTGGTGTCTATCTCGAGCTCTTTGAACTAACAAGTTCAGGGGGATTAACGGTGCATGATATTTGGTACTAGCTTGTGAGTGTTGTGAGCTGGACACTCAGAAATACAGAGACCCCAAACTAGAGGACACATTAAAAATGTGAGTACAATTCCCGCTGCTAGGAAAAAATGGCAAAAAGGTTTAATGACTCAGATCTGGCAGAGGAGCAAGTGCTGTAGTATAGTGGTTGGAAAAGGTTTTTTTCAAGTTTGCAGATCAAGAAATGCCTTCAAGCCACGTGACTTGATACGTAAGGCTCCAAACTCCTTACCCTCAGTTACATGGCCATTGGGTCACTAACGTGTGATCAGTGGCAGCCCATGAATGTGGGCAGGGCATAATGCACGTGGAAGCCGGTTGTCAGAGCTAATCTGCAGCAACAGGTAATGCTTGTGCTGTCCTTGTGCCAAAACAAAGGAGCCAAGTCCTGGTGTCAGTAACGCAGTGAGTGCTAAAAAGGAAGGGGAGTCCTGTGGGGTCAAGGAGTTAAAATGAAGTTTGAAGCTTAGCATTAGTCATAAAAGACCAAAATCCAGGCAGTGTTTTGATAAAGAAAAAGTAAATAAATTACCAATTTCCAGGATATTAGACTCAAAAGCATACAGAAACAACATCAATGGAAAGATTCTTTTTTTTAATAAGTGAATTAGTGGGGGAAAATCCCACAATGAAACTTGTATTCAAATGTGACAGAGAGAGAGAGAGAGATATTTTTGATGGTTTGTAGGAATATGAGGAGATTGAGATATGTTCCAAACAGAGGGGAAAAAGAGAAGATATCCACAACACAGTATAATCTGAGAAGATCAAATGGAGTCTCATGTGGTTCCCAAACTGCAGAGATCTCATAAACTTAGAGATTTCATTCAGCAATATAAACTCTGACATTTGACCAGACAATTGCCTTGGGGGCATTAGCTAAAATAGCCTCGGCTTTAAAATTGAAATATGAACTTCTGAAGGCTTTGGTAGTTGCTTTCCAGTGACACTGAGACAACTAATGTGAATAGTGGATGCTGGATATATCAGCACCCCTAATTTAGGAAAAGACTGGCAATTTTGGCTATGTTTAGCCAGAGATGCCCTCTCATCTAAAACCGTTCTTTCCCTTTGATTTGCAGATGTAGATAGCTCAGCTGTCTTTCGCCAGCATGAAGACAGGGATAGTTTTCACCACCCTTCTTGCCTGTCAAGAAGCCAAACAACGTGGTGGTTAATGGTGCGTAGCCGAGTTAGTGCGCTGGGGCAGTGGTGCTGCTCCTCAGATGTGGTGTTTGCAGGGCTGATCCTGGAGAGGCTGGATCCTTCCGTGGCTTGGGGAGTGCCTCTGCAGGATAGCATGGAGGTCGCTGTTGTCTTCCATGTTTTGAGGAGGAGGCATCGGGCGTTTACCCTCTTACCCAGCACGTGGGGTTTGTAATTCCTTTTTCTAGTAGAATAGTTTGGGCTCCTTTCTGCTGTGAGCCTCAGACCGCGAGTGGCAACCCACTACAGGGCAGACCACTACAGGGTGGGTGGCAGTTCCCAGAACAAATGCAATTGCTGGTGGTCTCTGGGGGCTGCAAGCGCTCTCTGTGGGAGCTGTTTGATGCTGCTGACCCCACGCTGAATCAGGAGGGGAAGGAGGAATCTGTGTTCAGCCCTATCTGTTAACAACCTGTACCTACCTGGTAAGGTGTAAATGTATGCCCCGTTCAGCGCTTCAGCAGGTGCTCTCCCTTCATAGACATGCATGCACGCTGCTGCTGTATTTTTGATAGGCATGCTCTTTTCATGATGTTATACAGCCCCCAAATCCTAACCAGATTAACAGTGAGAAAATAAATGCTTTTTGTTGCTGCTGGCTTCTTGGTATCCTGGAGGAACAAGAATGGTACTGGTTTTAGTTGGCTTTAGACTGTGCTGGTGAGCATCTGCACATCTGTGTAAGCCCCTGACCCACCTCTCCTTTAGCTGCCAGGACAGCTATGTGGTTTTCCTGCTTTTGTCCAATACAACAAAGGCAATGAGCTAAACCAGCTTACAGATCATGCTGTCTTCCTGACCACAAAGTAACTTGCTTTGTGTACTCCCAGTACAAGGAGAATGTAAGGACCTATTTGGTAATAATGTCAATATGGTCCCTTAAACTCCACGGGCCCCTTCTCTCCCCACACCAGCTCTGTGTGTTGCAGGTCTCTGCTGCGGGAGGAGAGTCCCCTCGGTGAGTTGCCCATGTACTGCATATCGGTGTTGGGTGTCCGTGGCCAGATGTTGGCAGCAGGGTGGCTGCAGGGGTGGCCTCTGTGAGAGGAGACCAGGGGCTGCCACACAGCTGGAACCAGCTCCACAATGGACCCACTGCAGGGCACAGCTCACCTGATCAGCGAAGCTGGTGGTAACACTATGAAAAAATATTTAAGAAAGGGCAGAATGCTGCACAGGCAGTGAGGAGTGAGGGGAAAAAGTGTGAGAAACAGCTCTGACCAAGTCAGAGAAGAAGGAGGGGGAGGAGATGCTCCAGGTGCAGGAGCAGAGATTTCCCTGCAGCCCACGGAGAGGACCACGGTGGAGCAGGTATTTCGCTGCAGCCCATGGAGGACTATGCCAGAGCAGATATCCACAGCACAGCCCATGGAGGCCCCCATGGTGGAGCAGGAAGATGTTCCCTGAAGGAACTGCAGCTTGTGGAGATCCCATGGAGGAGGAGGGTCTCCTGGCAGGAACTGTAGCCTCCATGGAGAGCCCACACCAGAGCAGATTATCCTGGAGTACCATGGAAGGATCCATGTGAAGCAGAGGAGAAGTGTGAGGAGGAAGGAGTGTCAGAGAGGAGCTGTTGTGGACTGACGGCAACCCCCAGTTCCCCATTCCCTCTGCACTGCTCAGGTGAGGGAGAGGAGCTGGGAATGACAGAGCAAAATTGAGCCTGGGAAAAAGGGGTGGCATGAGGGAAGGTGTTTTATTTTTTGTTTCTCATTATCCAAAGCTATTTTAATTGGCAATCAAATTAATTTTCCCCAAGTCCAGCCTGTTTTGTCTGTGTCCATAATTGGTAAGTGATCTCCCTGTCTTTATCTTGACCTGTGAGCTTTTCTGTCTTATTTTCTCCTCCTGTGCTGTTGAGGAGGGGGAGTGAGAGACCGGCTGGGTGGGCATCTGGCCAAGGTCAACCCATCACAACAGTAGGAAGAGGGATCTGAAGTTGAGTTGTAAAACTTTAACGAAGAAGCATAAATTAAATATTCTTGTGCCTACCCGGAGTGTGCAGAGTGCTCAGTTTTGGCACTCTCCAGGCAGTGAGGTGGAGTATGTGTTATAATGTAGCAAATTTGGTCCTTTCCTAACTTCTCAAATCAAAACAGCCAGGACAAACCAGGACCACCCCTTCCCCTTTGCCTCTCTTCCACCCTCCCTTTTCCCTGTGGCCCCTTGCAAACCTGTGCAAGCAGCGACAGACCCAGCTGCCTCGCTGAAATCCTGCTCCCTGCAGCAACCTTTAGAAGGTCGGCTGCCATGGGCTGGCGGTGGAGATGGTTTTGCACAACTCCTTTCTTTTTGTCTTCATGTTCTTTCCCTTGGTTCCTTGTCAAACTCGAAGAAAACCTCTTCAGGGCCACAGAACTGGGGGCAAGTTTGGCCTCAAAGAAATTTAAGTATGATGTTTCTTTCTCTGTAGATCCCAGACCGGTGCTGTAGGTTGCTGTAAAGTGTCAGACTCTCTATTGGTCGGTAACTAACAGCAACAACACTTAATGAAGTTGAGTGAGGATGATGTTTAAGCATTTCTCATCCTAAGGAACTACCATGGCAGCTGTGGAAGGCTCCTACAGTCTGGGTGTGCTCTGAATAACCTCTCTCACTATGGTTCACATTAAAAATTTTGATTATCTGTCAGACTGCTGCTCCCCTTCTCTTGAGCTATCAGAGTTGCAACACTCTGTAGAAGTCATTTACTTGCCAGCGGTACCGTTAGACCTTTGTGAACAATTAAGCTGAGGTCAGAGGTTGTAATATATCAAATTTGCGGACCGTATTAAATTTTATTTTTACTGAAAGGAACTTTTTGTCTCTTTTATCAGGAGGAAAATTAAGCTGTGAACTGGAATTCCATCAGGCTGTCTACTGTGAAGCCCTGTGGCTTTAGCAAAGGGGCAGCAGTGGTCAGAAATGACACTCAAAAGGTAAATTTACTTCTTTTTTATTAAAAAGGATAAGTTATGACCTGTACGGTATATCTTAAAGGAGGGGAGTTAACACGATACACTGTATTTTCCCATTTCTTTTAAAAAGCCTGATCTTGCAATGTACAGAGAAGTTCTGGATGGGAGGGAAGGGGGTGCTGAGCTGCCACTGAAGTTGCAGGCTACAGACGTACCCACCCTTTGTGCCTGCCCCTCTGTTCCTGGTTATTAGAAGGAATGTTGGAGGTTCTCTTCTGGTCTGAAAAGAGCGTAGAAGTCTGAGCTAAATATTCTGCCCGTCTAATTATAAATCGATGAGGGGTTCAGGATAGGCTTTTGGGAAAGTTTTTCTGTTTGATTCTGGAGTTGAAAGTTTCTTGGGGTAAAGTTTTTCAAACCTTTGAAAGCACATCTTCAGTGTGGGCCTCTTCGAAGGCTCACTAAACCCACTAGGAGTTTTGCCATTTTGGATCACTTTCAAAAACTCTGTTCAAATTTACTGTCTTTGCGAAGTTTTGGTATGCTAAAGAATTGCTAATTATTATAATTAATAAATGGGAATAATTTTATTATAGAACCAAAATACAGTGAAGCCCTGCATCATTTCCTGCTTTCCAGAGAGCAGATGTTTGGGGTTCTAAACACCAAGTTAGAAACTCCCAGACGTGTTGGGTACCCGGTCAACACCCAGCCAGGCTGACGCTGCCTTGCACCTCTCCAGGGCTGTAGCTGTAGTTTAGGGAAAGGATTGACTTTTGGACCTGAGCACCCAAGTATGTGCTTGTGCTCTTCATATAGGTATAAGATAGCCCTTTCTCGTCTTGGACATACATCAAAATGTATGTGCGAACCTCAGTAACTCACATGCTGATCTTGTCTCTGTTTACGCAATCTGCTCTGTTTGCATGCAGCTGGCCAGCTGCAGTTTACACACAGACATGTTTGATTTTGTGCACAGTGGCTGATGATATCAAATCAGATCCAACGACCTTTTCATTTTTCTGTAAGATTAAAGGTTTGCCCTGCTATATTTGGCATGGATTTCTCCTCCCCTCTTTGCTGCACAGTGTTATGTTCCACTCATCCATATCTCCTGTGTTTCCACCCTAAAGAAGGCAGAATTTCAACAGCAAGAAAAGGGATTCTATTATGCTCTGTATAATTTGAAAAACACCCTGTGGGATGAATTGTGCAATTTTAATATTCATTATCTCGAATGTAGACAATAGAGTAGACCGTAGTAGGAAAGACTGATTAGCAGATCACTGAAGATAGTTTTTTCAACTTGGCACATTATTTGGTGATAAGCAAGTAAATCAGTTTCTCAAGACCTGAATCTTTGGTATTCAAAAATGCAATGTAATGGCTGTGTGGGAACCATCCTTCAGTAAACACATACATGGGAGCTCACAAGCCATGCTCGGACAGAACAAACTTGCTTTATAAGTCTTAGGCCTTACTGGTTAGCAGTTGAGACCAAGCTGATTTCTGTTGCTCCCTCCAACTCTAAATGAAAGGCTGGTTCAGAAGGGAGAGGGGAAGGGGAGCATGCAATGAGTTCATAAAGTGAATGGTAATGTTTTAATTACCATTCTATTGTTATTCTTCCTATTTGGCTGTTTGGGGTTGTGTAGTTTGCATATTCATTCCTAATTCTCACAAAGGTTTTGTTGTTGGGTTTTTTGTTTGGCAAAAGCATGACTCCAAAAAGAGGGCAAACTTGTCATTAACAGGCTATAAGGGAAAGGAAGGAGAAAGGGCTCTTTTCCCTCTACTCAAAGATTTCTGTGGGGTAAGGATACATGGTGGGTATCATTTTGCAGAAAGAGAGATACAAAGATTTTTTTGTAGACAAGTGCAAGTGAAATTATGTGTGGCAGCACCATTTGGGAGTGTAATGAAACTTAGCAAAACAAAAAACTCCTCTAACCATCACCCAATGCAATCAAAGTGAACTGGTAATTTTTATAAAGGTTGCAGTAACTGCCAGTTCCTTTCTTCAAGTGAAGCTCTCCAGGGAATTCATTCTGTTAAAAATGGCAGTGAAATACGCTACATACTGGCTTATTTCCTTTCCCGTACAATATTTTTTGTTTCTTTTTAGCAAATAACGTGGAATTCATAGCAGACTTCCAGCTCCTGCGAAAGAGAGAAGATGCTTTTGTCCCACACCGCCTTTGCAAGTAAGTTGATCTCCTTGCAGAAACATTGTCATAACTACACCCTTCCTGACTAGTTCTTTATGTCCTCCTGTCAAGCATTATTCTTATTACGCGGACGCTTCTCAAGGTTTTGTGTCAGTATGGATTAGACTCATAAGAGCGTGCTGGGCAAAGCTGCAGCATCTTCCATCTCCATAGATGTTTTGAGAGGAAATGGGATTCCGCTCCTTGCTCTGAGGTCAGGACAGTGCTGAAGGTCTTTCTTCAAGCCTAAGCCAACTGTAGGGGTTCTTGGGAGATGTACATGTACTGGAGCAGCCTGAGGTAGTGCATGAGCATAGGCCAGGGCTTGGAAAATGGGGTTAAAGTTGATCTGAGGAACATTTTCTGCCATTGTAGAGTTAAAGCCATAACAATCGATTCAGGCAGTAGCACACTGATGCCTTCTCAGAATTGCGGTGTTCTGTGCACCTACTGCACATGATCAGGGAGCGGGGAGAGTCCACTGCAGACTCTGCTCATGTAAGCTGTCTCCAGCTGTCACCAGCGATACTGAAAGGCAAGTCACCATCACAGGTATTTCCTGCTGCCGTCAGATGATGTGTAGTGACTAAAAGGGTTGCCAAGGATGAGAAAAGAACAGGCTGCAACAGCCAATATTTAATAAGTGTATCCTGAGATTTTTTCTGAGTCATTTCCATATTTATGCATACTATATTTTAATATGACTGTACTTGCCCATCTACTATTTTTCCTAGCCTATGCTGTCTCCAGGCCTGAGAACTTTGTCTTTCCATTGTGTTCTGTGTCACAGGCATAGTATAATGACAAACCAATTCCCTTGCTTCCTAGTTAATGAATAGTCTCCAGGTTTTCAGGCAGGAGTGTTAAAGAAAGCCTAGCTTTTAGCTATTAAAAATATTCAGTGATATTTATGACAGATTTTCCACTTCTTCTTTCCTGCTGCACATAATCTTCAAGATCATTAAAGGGAAATTCTGAGATTTTCCATGCTCAGTGCTAATGTAGCACTTGTTTCATAATGAAGCTTGAAATGGTGGGTTTTTGCTCTGCCGCGATTAATGCTAAAGTCCACGTCCTTATCTGATAGAAAACACCAAGAGCTCCACTGAAGTAAATGAACTTAGGATAATTTGCATCGGTTGAGGATGTGGCCTGTATCTGGTTGACATTATCATGCCTGCTACAGTGCAGACACCAGCTGGGGTGCTGTTGTTTCATTCCTGTGTGGCGTAGGAAGGGCCTCAGTGGGGGAGAATGAAAGTGGAGAATGGCCATTGCTAGCAGAATTTAGGAATGAGCTGTTTGAAGTACACAAAGATTGAAATAAAAAGGAAAACTCACCATAACATAGTGAGATGGGACTGAAAGGACGTGAACTTAGTGAGGTTGCTCCGCTTCATGTTACTCTAGAGGGATTAGTGCTCAGAATGGCTCCTCCAGCCCGTGTCTGTGATCAGGCATGGGAAACTTCTCCCATGCCCTAGGGTTTTCAGGTCAAACTAAACTGCTTAGGGGCTGTACCTCACAGCCATATGGAGGCTCTAACTGCTACTGTGCAAAATCCCTGTTTCTCAGGTGGAGCTGGCAGGAACCAGTTCTTCAGCAGCTGCTTTGGCTTTCTATTTGCATTTGGATCAAAACCAAGAGGTTGCTTTTTCTCTCTCTCTGACTTTGAATATAACTCTCTCTCCTCCTTTGAGCTGCCCTACTTCTTAAACATGGATGCTGTTTGCAGTGCTGTAGTTACCCAGTTCTAGGCTTTTGTTTCAGAATACTTGTGCCATAATATTCTCTACTGGAGGAGTCTTGCTAGAGGCACTGCCTCCCCTCCAGCCCCAAGCACCTTGTCTCTGTGGCACAATGGAAACTTCTGGGATTGTCATTCTGTCACAGAAATAGCTGTAAAATATGTAACTATGTTCCTTGAGCTAAAGGAAGAGAGCCTATACAGCAAAAGAAATAATGATTTTTTTTTTTCCCCAAATAACTTTTTGCAGTAGTTTTTCGTTAGTAATCTTCAATAAAATAAAACCTTATAAATGCTTGAACCAGCTGCTGTTAAAGTAAGAACAGAATTCTTGTTGAGTTGAATGAGGTCAGACTGGGGCTCCAAGTGAAGGCCAATACAATTTTTAGTTCCTCCTTGCTCCTTTTTGCCCGATCCAGCAGTTACGCATAAGAAACTTGGCCAGCTGTGAGATGGCGATTCAAGAAGGATGGCTGTGCCTCAGAATCCATCGCTCCAGCTGTCTCAGGCTGTTCTAGTGAGCCAGAGGTTTGTGCTCTTCAGCCCAGGGATAGGAAATTACAAATGTGTAATGAAATAGAAGCCAGAGTTCAGGGTGAGGACACAGTAGAACAAAGCCCATTGGTATGGGAGAATTATAATAAATGGCATGAACAAAGCACGATCATTTCAAATTCTTGCCAAATGTGACCTGTGATTGTCACTTTTCTTGGGAATACAGCCTTGCTACCAAAAACAAAAAAAAAAAAAAAAAAAAAAAGAGAAAGAAGGAAGCTGGTGTTCTCTTTGGAATTAAAGGTTTAGGATATGGCATA
Source organism: Gorsachius magnificus (assembly GCA_034008185.1). Taxonomy (NCBI): domain Eukaryota; kingdom Metazoa; phylum Chordata; class Aves; order Pelecaniformes; family Ardeidae; genus Gorsachius; species Gorsachius magnificus. The sequence continues at coordinate 29,195,059 of CM067088.1, read as the reverse complement.
GGGAAATAGACACGGGCCTCCCGTTAGCAAGAATGTTAGCCTCCATGCATAGTTCTGAAAATAAACCCTATCTCCAACTCGGTTGGTTTTTTTCCTTCCACTGAAGAACAGGCGTAGATGTCACTGAGGAGGAGAGTAGATCTCATGATTGGAAACTTTTGATGTCGTCTTCAAATGCAGTTGTAAAACTGAGTGATGACATGTAGGTGTCCACACCCAAAATGTTTACAAATCAAACTGTGTGGGTGCCTAGCTTTTATGGTGGCAATAAAATATTGCTTAGTATTTTCAGGTAAATTTTTAGGTCTGAGTAATTATTACTAAGAAGTGGGGGAAACAGGGAGCTATAGCAGAACTAAAAGTATAATTCATAAACCCTGCTTTTTACCATGGGCTTACAGTCAAGAGACTGTTCTGTAACATTCAGGCCCCTTGAGCAATCTTTATCATAAGCACGTGCTTTTGGCAAGCAGCTCCACTGAAGTCTGGGCAAGTGATGCTGACGCTTTGAAGTCAACAGGAGCATAAGGTGGCAGTAAAACATGACGTGCAGAACACGAAACTGGGACTCGCAGCATCAAGTCCCACTGCAGAAGTGGGTTTGATTTGGATTCTCTCCGCCTCAGTTTCCTTCTGTGTAAACAGGGATGATCTCTTTTGTGAAGTTCTTTGACATCTGCAGAAGAGAAATACTGTAAAAAGGCTTGCTCGCTATTATGCATATCTTTAAAACAAAGCTTAATGCTTCAGCGCTTTGCTGGGTTGGGGTGAATGTGCTTAGCACTTCGTGTGATCAAGCCATAGATTACATAGGCAGTGGTTTGTAATAAGAGCCTTATCAGGAACAAAAACCCTTCTGTCATTATCAGACAAGCAACAATCGTATTTTAAAATGGTTGCCAAACATGTTTATTTGAAGATGGTTGTTTCTAGCACGGCTCAAACCATTGTGTGGCAAGTGTTCAATTGCTTCCCACTAAAGCCAACATTTATAGCTTGGAAAACTCTTAGATAAATGTCAGTTTCTGCCATAATTTGTGGAATCAATACGAACTGAGTCAAAGAATCACAAACAGTAATGTGAAAATAAAATGATCTGCGTTATGGTTTTTAAGTAAATGATGATAAACTAATAAATGCCATTAGCTGCTGCCATTACTTTGTTGAATTTAGCTGATGTTACTGTGTTGACTTTAAAAGCTATCAGCTTAACTATATAAATCCATTTGACATGTCTTTATTCAGATAAAACTTTAATACTGCAAGTGTAGCAAATTAGATGCAAATGCTCTTTTTATTTTAAGTATATTTAAAGCTGCCTTTTCAATGCAAATTTTACAGGAAATCTCAACAAGCTAGGACAGACATCTTAGCTGTCAGCGTGCAGCACTTTCATTTCAGTCTCAGGCATGGGAGTTGCGTTTTGTCCCTGCAGACTGAGATAATTAAAACTACAGAGAGATGGTTTTAAATATACATGATACACAGTTACTTAAATTGTGGGATAACGCATAAATGCAGCCCTTAACATTTTTGATAGCACAACACTGACCGGATAACATAGCAGAGTGGATTGTAAAGGAAAAAAAAATATATTTTTGTGTAAAAAGTTTAACCTTTTTTTACTTTTCACCTGAATTATTGTGGAGGTGCAGAAATACCAATTCAAAACCTGGGCTGTGAGTGCTCTCATTAAGAAGATACTGATAGCATTAACTTTTTTCTTTTTTTTTTTTTTTTTTTTTTGAATTATGCTTTAACTTCTTTGGTTTTGAGCAGTCCATAACCTCCTTGGAATACATATCTATTTCAGCTTTCATTTGCTGAACCCCCTGAATGAGTTTATCCAAACAATGTGAATTTACTCAGATCTTTTTAAAATCCCACATCTCTTGTGGTTGATAAAGCTGACTTTAGCTAAGAAGAGTTGGATCAGGGTGATTTAAATTTCACAGTGAAAATGATAAGGGCTTTACTAGAAATAATAAGCACATTCAAATACTGTCATGGGCAAACAGTTGAATGTGCAGTGAGAAATTTGGCAAGGCTAGTCTTTTTCAGTATTGATTTAATGAAGTAATGGATAGTAAAATAGGAAAAAAACCCGGAGACTTGCATTCAGAGGAAAACTTATGTTAATTCCATATCAGTAGTTTTATAAAGCTGCATTCATTAAAAAGCAGCATTAATGCTCTAATAACTTTTAAAATGTCACGCTCTTTAAAAACAACAAAACCCCCAAACCAACCCACCAGCTAGGGGAGAAGAGGAGTCTTTTTTGGCAGCTCGGTACAAACTGGCTGAGCGCTGCCCTGTTCTTGTCATGAACTGCATGCCAGCCTGGTGAGCCTGAGGATAACTTGTGTTTCAGGGAAAGAATTAGGGGGGAAAAAAAAACCCAAACCCCACATCCACTTGAGCTCCAGGGTAAACAATAGTGGTCCACAGTTTAAAATCGTTTTGAACAGTTGCTTGTCCATTTAAACAACAGAGAACCCCACCTTTCTCATTCAAATTGGCCGGGGTATCCGCTGCCCAGCCCAGTCTGGGGCTGTTACCTGGGCAGGATCAAGAGGTTCAGATCTATGAATCCAGATGTGCTGTGCAGTGATCAGACCTATGAATCCAGATGTGCGTGCAGTGACGTGGCGGGTTTGGGGTGCGGGCGCTGGGGCGCTTTGGGGCCGTGGTTAGCGGGGTTTGCACGCGGCAAGGCGCTGGCATCCGCAGTTGGCCAGCTCTGGTCACTCGGGCAGCTGGGGGGGGATTAAAATAAATCTGCCGTATCTGGGACTTTCAAGAAGGGGCGAGGGAAGGGAAAAGGGAAGCAACATCACCGCGCTGCCAAAGGGCCGAGGCTAAGAATCCCTCTGTGCAATCTAGCAATTTTTAATTGCTACACTTCAGCGCCTCGCAGGCCCTTGTCCGGCCTGCTCCGGCTCCCCCGAGGGGCCATCGCCCGGCTGCCGAGCGGCCCGGCCCGGGCCGGACCGGGGGGCTGCCGGCTCCCGCCGGGCTGGGGGGGGGGCCCTCCCGGGGCTGCCGGCCCCGGGGCCCCCCCCCCCCCCCCAAATTCGGGCCCCCGAGTGCCGCAGCAGGCGCGGCAGCGGCCCATGCCCCCGGCTGGCAGGCTCCCAGCGGCACAAGCTTTGTTTTTCGCAGGTGCCCCTACGCTCTTTTCTCCCCTTTCCTTCCCCCTTCCCCCACGGCCGGCGGTAAACCCCTCCTAGGCGGCTTCCTGCCGCGGGCGCGGGGCAGAGGCGGTCATTAGCGGCAGGGCGAGATCGATGCCCCTGCCCAGCCTGCCCGGCTGCACTGCCAGCCGCTGCTCGTACAGCTGATACAAACCCACCAATGTCGTCTGTAAGGAGAAACCAGCCTCCTCAAGCCAGCCTGTTTCCGTAGTTAATGGCCAGAGAACCACTACTGACTTTGTCGCTGACAACTTCTCTGTGTTTGGTAAACACATTTTGCAGGAACAAAACGATTCCAAGGTTAAAAAAAACCTAAATCCTTCGGAGCTAAAAATTCCCCCATCCACTGTCACACACATATTTCCTGCATTTGGCTCATTACTGGACAAGTATGTCCTTTAAGACCCAGAGATTAATGAGGCATTTTACGAGACTAATACATTTTAAATTTTAACACTGGAGTTAGCATCTATAATTGTACAATTATACGTTCGTTTAGATTTTTTAAAGATAACTAATCACAGGTGACTGGAACTGTGTGAAGAGGCAGAATTTATGTTTCTCCTGCTGCAGGAGTACTAAATCATGCAGGAATTGAAATTGTTTTCCTTGTGACAGATAGCTCAGGCAAGATTAGTCAGGCGCTGTTTCAGATATAATGCTTTTTTTATTACGCATACTTTATGTGGGACTATTACATTTGTAACGTATATTTCTGCATCCAGCAAATTAACTATTGGGTAATGCAAGGACCAAGAAAGAGTATCATTAGTTCTTGCTATCCCGCAGTTTTGAGCAGCTGGTGAAATATATACCAATCACCCAACAGCTAGCTTCATGTTAACATGTATAACAAAGCCCAACCGATTCCTGTCTGACAGAACTTTGCCGTGTAGTAATAAATAAGGCTGAATTATTGATGGTGATAACTGCTAATATTATTATGACCTCAATTAAGTGCTTTTTTCAGACACATTAGCAACAAAAGGTCTTCTCCTGGCTCATTGCTGTTTTTTTCAAGTTCCACTTTACATTAAAATCGAATTGATCAAACCTATTTGCCATTTCGCTGTGAGTGGATAACCATAATGGGTAATCTATCAGCATGGTGCTCCCCTTAAAGCTATTAACACCTTTTGTTGTTTTACTCAAGTTTCTAAACGTGCTGAGAGGTTCAAAAAGGCAAACCCTACAATCTGTTAGGATTGCAGAGAGCTGTGACTTGTGGCACTCTTTTAATTACCATCCCTTTTTTTTTTAACTCTACGGTTAAATACTGGTATTTCTGATGCTAAGTAAGTCTTTATTTACTTATGAAGCTGTGAGACAGCTAAATTAAAGCTGATTAGCAAGATGGCAGCTCTTCTGCTCGCAGCTGAGGGGAGCATAGCTGCAGCGTGGCATCTCCCCACAGCTCACTGCTTCACTCGTAGGCACTGGGGCTGAGATCACTGAGCACCATGGCAAATAAACGCAGCTTAGAGGTTTTTTGCCCTTTGGCAAATTGGCAAATTGTGTTAGTTACATGGATACGTGTGTACGGCGTGGAGCGGGCTGTTTGTGAGAGAGCTTTTATAAAAGGCAGGGGGAGATAATTTCTAGGGACAGGCTGTGTAGCGTGCATGCTCAGGGAGTTGTGGGATTATGCTCATTAAAAAGTGAAGAGCTAATGAAATAATCAGAGGAAGACTGAATAAACTAGAGAATATAAATATGGCCTGGCTGTCTCGGGAAGGTTGTCTCTCTTATCGCTTGAGCCTCTCTTGAAGATTTCTGCCCTTCTGGAACCATTCCTCAGGTTTGACTGTCTGGATTTTGGAGATTTGCCTTATTAATGCTCATATGGGGCTGAATGGCAAAAGATAGAGGGAATTCCTTGTTTACCCTCTCACATCAAGCCTAGGCTAAGAGCCCTGTCTGTATAATGCTGATGCAATGGTCAAGTGAAAGTAGGTGGTGCCTGTGTATACCAGCACAAAACCCTGGTAATATTCTTGGTGGCAATCTCAACAGAAAAACCTAGACAGCATAAGTGGGGAAGTCCTTTATTCCCACACGAATTGGTGGTTGATTTTTTTTTTTTTTTTTTTTTGTGGTGGTGTGGTTGGTTTGTTGTTTTTTGTTTTTTTTCCTCATTCTCTCCGGTTGATTACACTGCTAGTAGCACTGGTGAGTGTCCTCCTTACTGGAGGAGGAGAAGCCTAGCTGGAGCCTTGCCTCCTCCATGGCTTGCGCTGTAGGAGGGAGCTGCTGTCAGCATGGAGCAGAGGCTCCCGCTCCACCGTGGTTTCAGAAGTGGCAGCACCTCGGTGGGAACATTTGTGTGGGGTTTGCACAGTGCATGTAGCTTTGATGAGAGAACACAGTCAATTTTCCCTAACCAGAAGGGGGGAAGGTCTCTGCCTAGCAGTCAAAACACAGCCTCAGGACCATGTAAGGCTGTTGCCCCTGTCTTTTCATGTGAAAGTGAGAGTCTCAGGAGTTCATTCATAGTTATTTTTACATAACATTCTTTTAATTGCAGAGTGACACAAGTGAAGACAGGGATCCCACTTTATTGCTGGCACACTGGAGAGCCAGTGCCACTGATTTAAACCAGGTTACACCTCTTGTGACGTTAATGCCAGCAGTGGTTTGGGCCCTTTTGCTTCCAGTTATATCATGAGTCAAAAGTAGGGTGAAATGAAGAAATATTTTTGTTGGCTTCAAAAGCAGATTGAAGATAAATTGCTGTTAAGCTCCGCTTCTGTCTAGCTGTTGATACATGTAATATGGCAAATTAATTAAAAGCTTATACTCACAATATATAGGGATTTCAATTGTTTTAAAGTGGTAGTTAGTCTTTCAGCAACTAGAGGATACACACGACTGAGTTACTCTAGCAGATCAGTGCTTCCAGAAGCGTATGTTTCCAGTAGTTTACTACACTTCCAGTTTCTCCACGTCAGTCACCTTTCATGCATTTTTATCTTGTGTTGAGCAAACCAGAACTGTCCTTTTCCCATTTTATGAGTGTCCTGCAAAGCAGGGTATGAAGCGGGTTGACGACAGCTCATCCATCTCACTGTTTTTGAAAGGGATTCTCCTACTGGATATCATGCAGAGAAGCATTTTTTGAAGCCCACCCACTTCAAACTGGTTCCCCTTCAGGAGAGGCTGCATTTTCCTAAGGCGTTTCTTGGAGGGGTAAGTGTGCATCATCAAACAGCAGATTTCTTAATGGCATATAGCAATGTTGACTTTACTGATGCTTCAGCCGCTGCTGTCACTTTTATGTCAGCTGGAAACAATGAGCAATGAGAATGGGGGTAAAGGGAAAATAGAGAAACAAAAGTATGAACAAGAACTTGGTATCTCCCCCTTCACCTGGTGCGGGGTTTTTTTTACCATTTCAGGGGATCTGCAGATAACCCCCACAGCCTCCTGCTCACAGGAATGGGGACTCTTCCTGCTTTGCGGAGGAGGAATCTAAGGCACAGCGGTCACAGTGGGAACTGTTCCAACTCCCTCAGGCTTAGCACCGTGAAGCTGAGACGACTTGCTCAAGGGCCATCAGAATCTGGGTAAATATTTCTGACTACGAGTCCTCGTTCCCAAATCGTCTGTAGCCAGGCTGCCCTGGTCTATGTGTTTGTGGGTGCGTGAGGTACACATTTAGTCCATCAGCAGTTTTAAAGAAAGGAACAGGTTATTATTTTAAAAAACCCAATGCAGGTGCTTAGCAAGTGCTGGGTGCTGCCTGATGCAGCTCCTGGAGCTCATGCTCCCACCCTGCTACCTCGCCTGGGGCCTGCGGTGGGCAGCACCTCCCTCCCGGCGGAGGGCCCTGGTGTTGGGGCCTGGCGGGCTGCGAGCCCATGGGCGGGCATTCCAGCCTCGGGATTGTTAATGAAGGCACGGGAGCAGCCACATCTGTGCTTGAACGCTCGGCCTTTCAGCCGCTGCTGCTGCTGTGTTTGCTGCCCCTTAACGTGGCGTCGTTTACTAACAATTAAACTCTTTGCCGTTAACGTGGAATTGGTCGCATGGGCCCAGCTCCCACAGCCCGGGCAGAAGTGCTGGGTGTGCTCGTGGTAGTGGGCCCCTGGTTAGGCTGCAGCGTGGGCCCAGGCCCTCCTGCAGTCCCCGGTGGCTGCCAGCTCCGGCTGCTCCCTGGCCCTGCTCCCCGGCCCTGCTCCCCTGCCGGGCCAGGCCACTCCCGGGCCCAGTCCCACTCCCCACCTGGCCACTGGCCCGCAGCTGCAGCGTGGGAAGTGCTGGTCCTCGTCCACCGAAATTTCACACCAGAGATAACAAATGCCTGAAACCCTAGCGCTGCTTGAAGGTGATAAACACTTTTTGCCCTGTTAATTAAAATGTACCCGTAAATTTAAACAGAGATGGTATATGTAATAAGTTTTGAACTGGTGGCAAATGTCAACAGCAAAAGGCCCGAGATAAGACAACGTCAGACCTGTGTGCGAGGATAGATGTCCTCACCCGGCAGTAGGCTGGAGCGCTGCTCCATGGGGCTTCACCCCCAGTGTTTGCAGTTGACACTAGGTAGCATAAATAACCCATAACAGGGGATTCCGGGGACATGAAGAGGGCCCTAATTAGAAGAGAGAGTGATTTGTGCATGTCTTGTAGTGAAGCTAGGGGGCTTTCAGTGATTTTGAGTATTTGGTATTTCCCTAAACTTCTCTGGTGATTCTTCTGCCTAAAAAAAAAAAAAAGTACTTCTTCAATGTACATGCCTTGTGTGTATACATGTAGAGATAGATGTGTCTAATATATCTATTCCAAAACTAAATGACATCCACCTATAGAATAAGCATAGATTTCTTTAAAAACTTTCTTTGTTCTTCTCCCTCTGCTCTTCACTAATCATGTTGGGGACACTGTAGGCAATTATTTGAAGTACCCAACCTATTCTGTGAGGTATGCAATTATTGCTGGTACATTATGTGGGCGTGTTTTATGTTAAACACAAGAAAGCTAATGAAAAATGGGAAGAAAACAGTGGCAGTGGGATTCCTTTCCTTGCTGGAGACTGATACATTTATACCAGAAACTGTGGGCAGCGCTTGGTCCTGAATCAGTCAGCGCTGCCATTGCATTGTAGCCTTTTTTTTTCCTCTTCTCTTCATCGTGTGCGGTATGTTAGTAAGGTCCAGGTTTACTAACTGGATTGCAGCTGGGAGTTCTGCGTGGGAACTGTGTCTGGCCCAGCTGGCCTGGTAGCTCTAATGCTGCAATATATTCTTTTGCAGAGGAAGCACAGAGGCAGTGACATGCCTGCCTGGGAGCACACGTCCCGTTTCTTCTCAGAAAAAAAATGTATCCTTCTTTCTTCCTTTGTCATCTCTACTGAACTTGCCAGAAATATGTTTAGCATGAAGATGGATTTGTGTCTTTTTTCATGATAAAGACCATCTCATTCAGATAAGGTGCTGAGGGTTCATAGACTTTTGGGTGCTCCTGACTAGTCCTTTATTTAAAGTAGTGACTAAAAAGGGCAGGTCTGCTGATCCCCGTTTAAATCCCCGGCGTCCATTCTGCCATTGCAGAGAGGTGGTTTAATTTGAATTACTGAGTATTTACGCACCATGACAGGAACTCCATCTCCAGTTCTGGCTTGGGTTTCCATAACCAGGTCTTTAGGACTTACCTGGTTGGTTACTAGGTATGAAGCTTTGCTTTTTTCATAATACTTACGTACATGTGACGATAGTATTGTAAGAGAGTAATCAGTATAAGAGCCAATCTCTGTGCCCTTTCTGATAGGGTCAGCATGCAGTCTGCTTTTGTGAGGTGTCGTTAGAAAAGATGGCAAAAGAAAAAATTTTTTTTAAAACAATATAGGTTTAGAATTCCCAAATTCCCCTCAAGGCTGGCGATGTTCAGTAGCCATTCATAATAATTTTTTGTTTCTCAATTTTGCAAATTTTTGCTTACATTAGAGTAGCTTCTGTTACATACTAATTATCTAAAAATGTCTAAAAACATTATTAGATGCTATTTGCAACTTGAAACAGTAACAAAGTCATTATTTCAATTATTTAAAGTAAAGCTGCATGAATGATTCAAAGTGAACAATTTATTCTATCAACTTACCTTCTTTTGGTAATTGCAGTATATCTACAACCCTGTTCAAATTTCTTTAAATTTATTACTAGAAAAATATATTGTGCATGTTGTTCTCACTGAATGATTTTGAAACTTTGATCTGGAATGTAGGTGGCTTGTTTTGGAGTGTCCGGATAAATCAAAAGATATTGTGCCTGTTCTTGTAAGGCGACTCTTACAAGTACTGTGCAAATGTAAAATCTGTTTCCAATAAGTGGTTGTGTTGTACTGATTTGCCTTTTCATTTTACCTTCTGTGAAGAACAGTGGAATCAAATAATTTGAATGTGTTTAGGAAGTAAACACAAGAGTCATAGAATGACAGAAAGTATTCTATTTAAAAGTTTCAAATAAAAATTAATATTTTACTTATTTTTGCACTTACATTTAATTGGTTTTAGTTAAAAAAATAAAAAGCGTAAAGATGACAGGGAAGCTGCAAGGTGCTTCCCTTGCTGTCCTGGAACTGCACAGCAGGTATTACCAATGCTACGCAAGTTGTCTTCCCATTCACTTTCAAAGACACGGAAGGAGGTGCAGAGCGGTTCCTTGTACAGTGCATCAGCTCAGTAAACCCCAGGCTGTGCTTGAAAGAAAGCAATGCTTTCAATAGTTTTAGTTTCTGTGTGGCTCCTGAAATGCCCATTGGCCTATTGCAGTTACTTAGGTGTTATGCCTGATTCAAAAATTCTTTCTAAGTCTGTTCTAAGAAATGCCACTGAGGCAGCAGGTCCTTACAGACCTCCTGCCCAGCAATTCCCCCCTCTTGCCATCATGCTCAACCACTTTGTTTCATCTTTTTCATGAGCTTACGAATGGTCATTTAAATTAAGTGATGATCAGTTGTTTAAATGAAGTGATGCTGTTAACTTTCCTCGTCTGGATGAGCACACTACCTATGCACCCTCGTTCCTTGGTGGTACTTACATACAGCAGTGCAATGTGATATTTTTTTAGGTTTTTTTTAAGACACTCTGCATGATTTAGCAACCCAAGCGACATTTTCCAAAATGACCTTAGAGCCAGGTGTTTGGTGAGAATCAGTATCCAAAAGGCTGAGATCACAATGCCAAGGAGAAGGGCAGAGGCATAGCGGGCCCAGTTGTGCAGGTGAGGATGCTTCCAGCCAGCTGCTGGCCAGATGTGCCCAGCTCTGGCGCTGGCTCCAGAGGTTGACAGAAGTCATCTTCAGTGGGATGGGCACTCTGTCAGGCCTGCCACTGCTGCCGGAGAAGTAGGGGACGTTAAGCCTTTTGAGATGCCCTCCCAAATTCTTGTGGTTTTGTTGCTGTGAGCCCGCATTTCTCCTCCCTTGAAGCCTCCACATTTTATTAGGTATTGTAAGTGGCTACACCTGCGGTTTTAAATGACTAACACAAATGTTATAATGGACGCCATCGGTCAAAGGAAAAGGTCAAAGCTCAAAGGTCAGCCTTTTGTAACTGGCGAGGAGGCGCTATGGGATAATAGCTTGTTAATGTTATTTACCTCATTCCACTGAAAAACTTTCTGTTGTGTCAAGACATTTACGTGGGCAATTCTGGGCATTGTCATTTGAATAGGGGTTAAATTATTCTGTTTTGTCGTTAAGTGATCCTTGATTGGCAATCTACTACACAATGGGTGATCATTAGGGAAAGGCCATAAAACTGTTACACCAGTTAAGAGTGAATGTTGAATGAAGCCAGATATCTCCAGGACCCGGTTCTCCGCCCCCCCCCCCCCACCCCCCCAGACTACAGCTGCCAGAGAAGCAATTTGAAGCAGAAACGTTTAGGGGTGTGGAACAATTTGGAGCAATCATTTCTTTAATATCTTTCCCTAATTTTGTTTTGAAAATATTTATACTGAAGTAGATAAACCTGCTTATAGTTACCTAAAGTATGTCTAGTATCATTAGGTCTCCTGATTTTATTGTATCAGTGTAAGTGGTGCTCTGTTTAAAAACCAGGCTGTTTGAGTACTGATACTGTGACATAACATTAGTCTTAAAAATAAAAGTGAACCGTGACATGCTAGTTTCACAGAAAATCGTGAAAATGAGGCAAAAGCCCAAATAAAATGAGAACTTGAGAATTCAATGACATAGAAGGAAGTGCAACTTGATTAATGAAAATGCCTCCAAATCCAGAAGCTAACGATATTCAAGGCCTGAGCCATGGCTTTTGTGGGCCCTAGGCTGATGGCTACCACTGAGATCCAGACTTACGCTTTCTAACCCAAAGTCCTCTATTCTGTCAACAAACGTGACAATAGGCCTTGCAGTCTACTTAAATTGATGTAATGCTTACGGTAGGCCAGAGCCAAGATTGTACAATACGTAGCTTAGCAAGGTGGTGGTTCTGCTGTGGTTAGACCTGTCCAGCTGCTCCTCTCCTCTTTCCCCAGCATGGTCCTGGCCCTGGCTCCTGTCTGACACCCCCCACCCCAGCCATTTCACCCTACTGGAGGAGCAGGGAGGCAGAGGACAGGAGCACGTGGCTTAGACAGGACAAGTGTCTGGTCCTGACTTGCATCACTGAAGTCATCATGGGAACAACACATGAGAAAATACTCATGCTGTAGCTAATCGACAGCCTCCACCCAGCTTTACCTGACTTCACCGTCCTTAGTTTTTGCAGTCATGATGTTCTAGGTGACCCCTGGGGACTGGGTTTTCTAATAGCTGGCCAGATAATTCCAACCATGCTCTTGGGAATGGTGATTTTTCCATGACTGAAAAGCCAACAGAGCTTTTAACTAAAACTGCAGAGCTAATTAACTGCTTAGTGATTTGTCCTTGCTTCTTTATATTCCAATTACAATTGCAGCTCATCTCACTTGAGAAAGAGCATGCTCTGTGGCCTGCAAAGAGACTTATTTCTTCAACTACAATTGAAGATAGGATTCTTTCCTACTAATTAAAGATATGCTGTTGCAAGCTGTGCATGTGGGCTACAAACAGCCCACTGTCCACTGGGGAGGCTGTGAACTGAGGCATGTTCTGTCTTCCCTGTGTTTTCCTATACCCCCTGACGCATAGTTAGACACCAAGTCTGAAAACGTTTGCTCTTTTGCTTGACTTGGAAGGATCCATTGTCTTTCAGGGCCTTTGGAGAGTATCACGGTGACAAGTGTATGAGATCAGATGTTATGCTGTAAACCTGCCTTAAAAGGGAAAAAAAGAAAAGAAATAGGAAAACATCCACATTTCTACATTGAAGTTCCAGCATAGCAATAGTCAAAGATATTTTGAATAGCAGTAGACAAAGGTGTTTTAATAGATTCCAATAGATTGTATTTTCCAACATCCGAATTTCCCTTTAAACTTGTACTAGGTAAATGTTACTCAGTCGCCCTTTTAGAAAACAACAATTTGACTTTTTTCCCCTCTTTGTATTCTGACAAATATTGGTCTTGATGAGTGTTAAGGGACTAAAAACTCTAAACATCAAAGTGCTCGTTATCAACCAGCCAGCTGCACTCCTCGCCGCACCTCCTCATCACACACAAACCTGATCTTTTCTGTGGGGACTGCCCCCCCCAGAGACACAGAACAAGTTCTTCTCTATGCTAACAGTGCACAACATTGTCAAATGATGTGTAATGATTTTATAATGTGAACTAATGCCACTAGGGACCGAACTGAGACTTCTGATTTCATTACACTCACTGCTGAGACTGGTTTGGAATATGAATTTGGGGCAAAGATAAAAGGCTACGTTCATGTCCTTTACCCATCAACCCTCGACTAGTGTTATCTGGCATGGATCCAGACAAGGATCCTGCCCCAGGTATCTCAGGAAAAAGCCCTAGTGATTTATATATGTTGCTATAAAACACTGGGAGTGCAAATAAGTACCTTTTACTAAGTAAACCTTTGTGCCATGACTGAAATCTTAGCATGTCAGGAGAAACTTCCCTGCTGCATCAGAATCAGGCCTTTGCTGGCCAAGACAATGTTCCTGAAAGCTACTGTTTGTTAATACTGGTCTGCAGATTTTTTTGTGTTACGGTAATTAGAGGTCAGATTTTGGGTTTTCTTCTGGTTTTTTGTTTTGGTTTTTTTTTTTTTCATTAAAATAACTGTATTAATTAACCTTTAATTTAGTGATAGCTCTAGAAGTGTAAAGGCATCGTACCTATGTACACTGTGTACTAAATTTAGTGTATATTCTGTTGAACTGAAAAAAGCCTTTAGATACAATGACAAAAATGTAACCACACTAACAACTGGTGTTCCTTACCATGAAGCCTAGGATACCTGCCTGATTTAAGTGATTTCATCTTTCTGTGTCCTAGGAGACTGTGAAAAATAGAAAAAAATGCCATAACATTTTTTTCTAGAATGGATAATACAAGAATTAGCTTTCTTCTTCATTCTGGTGTAAGGAAAAAAAACCCCAGGCTTTCAGTCAAATTCTCATCTACTCTGTCTGTTCCATTGTTTTCAAGGCAGTTTATCCCATTTGTACCAGGAGAAAATGTAGGCTGTGCTAGTGACAGCAGTGAGATGAACACCCTGAATATCTAGCTAATTTTCAAATGTAATCTACCTGCTAATGTGCGATATGGAAACTAAGTGTCCTTTATATGCTCTTAAAGCACTTCAGAAGCAGGAGGGATAGAAACTAATCCACCTTCAAAGGTAATTATATTGGGAATTACACTACTTCATGCAGTAAACTGTATTCAGCACCCTGCCCCTTTTTTCCAGCACTGTACCATTGCCACCGTTTTAGATATGAGTAAGAGTTAATCATAAGTAAATTAAATTCAATATGTGTAATGGAGAGGAGAATCCTCACAAAGATATAAAAGCATCTAAAATATAAGTGGTGATTAAGCTTGTTTCCTCTTGTGCTTATACATACTGGACAAATGATTTACTTTCATCATCTAATATATTTAAACTGTCTTGGTTGTAGGGGTCACAGCCACCGTGAGATGGGAGGAAAGACAATACTAATCAAAAGTAAACCATGCCACTTTTTTTCTCTAGTGCCGCTAATCTTAATTGAATCAATCTCATGGCATATGTTGACAGTGAAAGATTGCTCGAACCTGGGAGGCCAAGCTGGACAGAGCTTCCAGCATAAATAAAAAAAAAAAATCTTCCTTAATCATTAATTTGTTCATTCACTCCCATTTGCTTCCATTCTTCAATGTCTTAGAAGATGTACCCCATGCAACCTTCCTCTTCAGCAATCATTTCCAAATGTTTCTCCCAATATACTCATGCATTTTTGAAGAAACTAATTTGCCTGAGATGAATACAGCAGAGATGCTTATCTCTTTTTTTTTTTAAAGAGAAATGTAGTTGGATTTTATAGAATTGAGCATTTTGTGAAAAAAAGGATAGCATTTCTAATGAGCTGCAACAGAACTGAGTTCATTTTGAAGCGGAAATATTTCCTGTTAGAGGATATTAGGTAAATCCTACTTGGACTAGGATGGAGTTGAGGAGTTGTTTACAGCCTGTTCATGGATTCACAGTGGCCCTAGTCCTATAAAAGCAAGGCAGAGAGGTGAAAACCCTTTGAAGTTGGTGGAAAAACTAGAGAACTTCGTGGCCTCTGGATAAGGGACCCTGCAAATACATCTGAGGGTTATAATATGTTATAATAATAGCAGCCAATAAATAATTAGTAATATTCTATCAGATTGACTTTTCCTCCAGGATTTTATTGAGGGTGGTAACATGAGAAGTCCCCTGCCAACTGTTATTTTAATTTTATTATTATTTTGTTGCTACTAAACAAGCAAAATATATGCACATACATGCGCCTCCTTCCAGTTTCCCAGCACTTTATATATTGCTTTATAGGTTTGTCACCATTATAAAATTAGTTAACTAAATTTGTTAACATACAAGATGGAGGAAGGCACTTAGTGTATGAGCTGTTTTTTTCTGTTCTGGTCTTTATATCTGCAAATGTTTGTGTTGGCTGAATTATGAGTGTGAAAATCTTAGAAACCTAAGACCTTAAAATGAAGTGTAAAAGGGTAGAGGGATCCTTGCATAATCAGGACCTTAAAGGCTACACTGAAGTCTCTCTGAAGGTAAGGCTAGATTAGATTTATTCTTTCTAACAAATAGTTTTAATTAAATAATGTTGGTAAGCCTGAAGTATAAGGAGAAAGGTTTTGATGAACAACACAGCGTTCGTATTTTATATAATCCATTATGGGCCCATATAATTTAAAACACTGCTATATTGTGCATTAATAAGACTCATTGTATGCAATTAAATGGTATTTGATGATGAAAAGCATATTTACTGGAGATGTGCAATAAAATCCCTAACATAGTAGCAGAACCTTGCTAGAGATGTAATTGTGCTGAGCATATATTGTCTACGCTAAACTTAAGTATAACAGTGTGTACAGAACATTCACTTATTTTCCCAATACATTTATTCTGTCTGTAAAGCAACTCCATTTTATTATGCTGTTTGTTTTGGGTATGTGCAGGCAGAATTACTCTCTTAAGAGAAACATACTCTTAAGTCATTCCTCAGGGATCAATTGCACTGTATAACTTGAACTTCTTCCCAAAGCAAGGAAGTCACATTTAACTTCTCACTGTGGCATTTAAAAAACTTAATCAAATCTATTTCGCAGAAATGAAAAATCCTTTTTGCTTTAGTAGCCTAAGCCAGTGTCATTTACAAAAACACCCGAGAAATTAAATAGGAAAACCCCAAACCTTTCAAATGACAAATAAATAATTTCATCCATACTTAAAATCGAGACAGCATATTTGGTAAAGTCTCTTCCTCAAGCCTACCCTCTTTTAAAGTGCTGTCTTGTTTTATTTTGATGTATATCTTTACAGCAGAATAATTAATGTTTTACAAATCAGTGATGGTGAAGTTGTTCACATTATTCTGAGGGCAATAAATCCACATGCACATAGTTTTGTATTATAGAGATCATTTAAGTGAGTGTAATTTTAACATTTTGATGACAGCTTTAGGATCCTACCAAGCCATGATAAAGCTAGCAGATATACTATGTGATAATTCTGCCTTTCATTATAATACAGAGTTTCTCCATACTAAATCAGGCCAAGATGCAAGCTATTACCGCTGGGCAAAATTCATTCATTGTCCATGTACGTCATTCCTAAAATTATCAATAATATTTTTCATAATAGTTATTTTCCATGTATTAACTTTTGCAGCTCTATTGGTATTAAGGATACATTTATTAGTCCTGAGTATTTCTTGAATAATAAATACAATCTCAGAGCTTATAGTTTCTTTAAGTTGCAAGCTGTCGTCAGTTATAAAGCTGTAAGTCCACAGTGCAATTATGAAGTGCCATATTAAGCTGTGTTTAAGGAAAATGTTACGAAGAGGGTAATGAATGACCTGTGCGTCACTGCACTTAAAGACATGGCCCAGAAACCTTTGTTTGCTGTAAGGAAAGTCAGAAATGATGCTGCTGAAGCTGATTATGTTTCATGAGTGTAAACTTGGTACCAGGCTTGTCATCTTCCTTTATCCAATATGTGAATATATCAGCTGCTCCGAAGAGTCAGCGGCTGAAGCCCGAGTCAGTGGAGAATTCAGCAAGTCGCAAGTTGGGTTTTGCTGGCAGAGATGCTCGTTTGCAACACAGGAATCTGAGGCCCAGGCTACACTTTTAGTGGTGTCTTAGGCAGTTCTCAGGACATGTGGAGAGGAGTGACAATTCCTGAGTAATGTATTTCCTTACCTGCTCTTTCATCGCCTTACTCTTGAGATCATTGTGGTTTATGGGATTAGCTACATTGCAAACCAGCAGTTTTCAGGGTGGATCTCACCATTTCTTTCTTTTTTGCCGGATGTTGCATATGAGATGATGTCATCTCCTCTGTCACTGATTGCCTTGTGAAGCCTGGCCGTGCAACTGAATAGCGTAAGAGGCAGGATGGCATAGGAAGAGGTTTTTGGATTGGCGGGGCTGAATATAGTTCAGGATACATCCTGTGTGCTGCCAAGGCATTGCCTCTGCAGTGTGTGAAGGGTGGTCAGATGATTCATCTCTTGGGTTTTTGGGGTGCTACTGTGACAGTTACTGTCACTTCTACTCTCACCGACTGTGTACCTGTGGCAGCAAATGGGGTGGAATTGTCCCTGAGGTCATCTCTGCCCTGCAGACACTGTCTGGACCTGGTGGAGGGAGTGGTGGCAGCTGAACCAGCCCTCTCTGTTCCCAGGTGAGCGCATGGGAGGAGATGAAAGGTGAGCTCTCTTGTATCTCCTCCCAAGCACACTTGCATAGAGGGTAGGTACAGTTCAGCCCTAAATCTCTGTATGAACATAGCTTATTGTTTAGTTAAGAGATAAATTACTGTGTGCGGATTAGAAAATGTGATGATTTCTTCCTTCTTCCCTTCTCTTGGCATATTTACTAGTATGGCATTGTGTTTTATTTTGTCATGTGCTGTCTTCTCCACAGAAGCCCAGCACTTTTCTTTCGCCTGGTCTGATAGCAGAGAGGTTTCAGTCATCTCAGTAGCCACATGTGAGCCAGTCTCAGGAAACAGTCCTCAACTGATGTTATAGAGGTCTTATTTAAAAGCCTGAGGACATGAGTCACCAAAAGGACATAGCTCAGCGTAAATGGTATTTACTCATTTGCATTCACAGAGTGGCAAGTCAGTACTGAGCTGAAGAGAGGGAGGTGCAGTCCAGCAGCAGGTGGGATGTAGGGAGCTGCACATCACCAGTAATCATTCCAGCTCCAATGTGTATGTCCTACAAGATGTCTTTATCTGTTCCCAGCACGCTATACTTTGGCCTGGATTCATCTCACCTAATTTCAAGGACTTTCTATGACTATAGAGACAGCCTAAGGCAACCAAGTTCCCCATGTAGGGAGCCAGCTGACTGTGTACATCAAAGTCTCTTTCCTTAGTCTGCTTTCTTGCCTCCTAGTCAGGGATGTGGTTGGAATGAGACAAAGATGGGAAAAGAGCTGGCAGGGTGGACAGAGGAGACATTTCTTCTCATTGGCTGAATAGCTCTTATAGCTTCTACACATTTGAGGAAAAGAGTAGAGGAGTATGAGTGGAAGTGAAAGTGGGTCCCTGTGCTTCCTATATCTCCCATCTATTTTTAATGAGACACAAACAGCTGTTGTAAGAACAAGCAGAAATAGTCAGCGTTACTCCAGCTGATCAAGTAAAACTAGGAAAAGGGTCTAGCATTCGTTAGACATTTTGTTATCTTCCAAGTGTAGGAAGTGCTTTCTTTAGGGAATAACTTCAGAGACTTGGATTTTCATGGTTCACTAACTGTAATAAATAAATCTGAATAAATCCAAACTTCAATGCCAAGGACTGAATCAAACCCACTTATTTTTATACTGAAAATATCCCGGCATTAAAAGGCTTAGCATGTTGGGCTGTTCTGTTTAACAATGAGGTGAAAAATGGTGCAGATGACTGGAGTACTAACTGAAAAATGCTAGAACTCTTCTGTAGCTTCCCTTAAGGAGATAGTTTGAAGTTGCACGCTCAGACTTTTTCTTCACATGACTAATCCACTCTCCTGTGACCTATCTTTAGTTTGATATTGAATCAGGAACAAGAACTGTAGCTTCAGCTGACCCCAAACATTTAGTTACATTAATCACAGGGTGTTTTTGGACTCTGAGCATACCAAATGAAAGACACTTTCTATGCGAGACATTGATCAAACAGTCTACAGGTATCAGTACATCGAGGCACATTAATCATCTGGTGCATTATCAGTTCCACCAGGAGAATATGTAAATGTGATTCCTGTCAATGATAAGGGAAAGCAGAATTTATTTTTGAAAGTGGTCCATCTGGAGCTGTTGATATAATCTTACCTAAGACAATAGGTTGTAAAGATACATTATAGCAGGGCTGCCAATGAACATAAAGAACAAGCAAATTAAAGCTATCAAAAAAGAAAAAAAGGGAAAAAAAAGGAAAAGATAGCTGGCTATGCTTCAGTCACTTGCGGGAATTGCTGTTTCACAACATCATGGAGGAGACTTTTTCTGCTTAATAAAACAGTGCAGTTTTATGAAAGTTCTTATAATTGTTCTGTAACCACAAAAGCTTTGTTTAAGAGTGATGCTATTCTATTCTCTGCCTCAGTGCTCTTGCCCTGGAATACACCTGTGATATACTTGCCTTGTGGCTAAGGATGTGATGCTCATACTTACTGCGAAACTCTGAGGCAATGGTTCACCTTTGCAGATGGCTCAGCTTCACTCATATTAATGGGGCTGCCTGACTGAGGGATGCAACATGTGTCTCGCTGAAAGCATTTTTGCATAGACCTTCTTATATCATTGATTAATTTACTCTATTTCTTCACAAGAAAAAAAAAAGTATTTTACTTTTCTTTTTTCTTTCTTTTTTTTTTTTTGTTTTAAACCCATGCCAAATTGGTACTCTGCCAGAGGGGCAACCACACAAATATGTATTCTGTCAGTGTGGGTGTGTGAAAAGCTCATTCCCCTCTCATGAAGACATGTTTCCTGGCAGAAATGTTTCTTGAGGTCTTTCCTGAAGGGATTAGAGACCTGGGGCAGGGAATCTGGTAGAGATTGAATATATAAAACGGTCATCTCAATTCTACTTCTTGTCTCTTTAGTGTTCTTTCCTATTTTCCCAGCATCTTTGGGCTACAAAAGTGGAACAAGGAGTCCTTTGGGAAGATGAGTGGTTGTCTTTAAAGGGCATGGATCTTGCTAACTTTTGGTCCCTGAAGAGTGGAAGAAATGCAGTACGATCTGTATGCAAAGGCTGAGGACAGAGCTTGCTTTGGGTCTAATTTTGGCTCTGCTCAAGTCAGGAGGAAGTTCCCTACAGTGCAGGATCACAAAAGATTTTAGGATTTCTAAGCTGTTTGAGGGGCAAGAGGGTTAAATTCTGAAGTTTTTAAGAGAACAGTGCTAAAAAGTGTTTTTGAGAGATTAGGGTTACAAAGTCAAGTAATTAATGCCTCCTTGTCTTGTAGCTGAAACAAGATCCACAGGATTTATGTTTTCTCTGCTTACAGTCTCTGTCTTATGGTCAACATTATGGTTCTTATTTAAATGTGGAAGAGTTAGAAAAACTTGAGCGTAATTATAATGTGTCTGTATAAACAAAGACATGATTAACTGCATATGCACGATGCTGCCTGGGATGCTAGCAAGGAAAACAATGTACAGTTTCTGCACATGCAAAAAAGCTTCTTTGGATGTCCTTCCTTTTGCATGTTTAATATTGTCACCATGTTGCAACCATGTGCTCTTCATAATATATTTACAAATACTTGTACTTTTTTCAAGGTCAAAGGATTATGTCTGCACATAGTCATAGTGTATTATAAGTGCCGTATGGATTCCCTTTATCGTATCTCACTGTTGAGCAACCTCATAACATTGCCTTTAAGTAAAAGTAGTTATTGCAATGCAGGATTTTGGTAGAAATAGCCCCAGATCCCAGTGACTAACATAAGGACATGTCCTTGGGATACTCCATATGTAGCTGCACCTGCACAGATAGTACTGTTAATGGCATTTTAATACAAAGTTTTAAAGGTTTTAGGTTTACTCTTCAAAGGGAAGAAAATAGATACACTATTTCTGGTTCACATTGCGCCTTGTATTTCTAAAAGATCTTTCAGGAAAAGACCTGCTACCGATGTTTTCCCTGTGTCCTTTTCTGCTTCTCTATAGAACACAGCTGGAAGTTAGTTACATGTTATGTTTGCAGGAAATCATGTAGGCTTTCAGCATGCCATGGACACAGTTAGAACTTTAAAGGAAACCCATGACTTGCTTACGAAAGGGAGTAAACTATATAGGCTAAACTGGTATGTAATATATACCACTTGTATCTCAAACTGGGTCACAGAAAGCTTTAGGATTTTGCAGGCTCCATACACTGGGTGAGCATATGCCAGCTGAAGTCTTCAGGGAAAACAGGGGGAAGAAAAAAAACCCTCAGAAATGATCAGGAATCCACAAGGTTTCTAGAACAAGAAGGAAAACTTGTAATGCCTGTAATGGTGGTGGTAGACTTTGACCCACAGAGCTCAGGACTCTGAGGCAGGTAGCTACCCCGGGGAGCCCAGAGCTGCTGACATTTCCAGGATGGCACAGGACACGGGAAAGGTGGCAGAGACCCTGGGGCCCAACCTGACCCTGCCTGAGCAGGGGCTGCGCGTTAAGCAGCCCCTTACGTTGCTAGTGAGAGCTGGAAATGACAAGTCAGGAGATCGCTGTCCGTTGCACATATTTCTCTCTTCCTTCCCCTTGCCCCTTAGTTTTACTCTTCGTTCTTTCTTTACCTCTTTCTTTCACTCCTTTTGCTCTTCTGTCTTTTAGTTCTCAGTTATAATATCACAATGGAGTATTTAAGAGTGTCTCTAATGAGATAGGACTTGTGCTGCCAGCAGTCATTTTTCTAAGGTGTAATCAACTAACTGATAAAAAGAGCTGATTATAGCAGCAAGTTCAGGCCACAGCAGTAAAGGGAGGCTTAGCGTTTCCATTACAAGACTCATTATTGAGAGGTTTATAGCTCAGTTATAAAAAGAAGGTGCTATGAAATTTGGCATTTGTTATTACAGCACAGACAAGTTTTTTTAAGTCCAGTATTTTAAACTCTGGTCTCTTTTACTGTGGTCTATTTCATTCTCATGGTCTATGGGCATAGAAACAATAATGAGGAAAAAATTGGTACCTGTACCAGCGCTAGTGGCAAAGGTGGACAAATAATTTATAAAAATTCTGCCCAGGTGTTGAAAGAGCTGCCCTTTGGGGAATCATAGAATCATAGAATGTTTTGGGTTGGAAGGGACCCCTAGAGGTCATCTAGTCCAAGCCCCCTGCAGTGAGCAGGGACACTGCTAAGTAGATCAGGTTGCTCAGAGCCCCGTCCAACCTGCCCTTGAATGCTTCCAGGGATGGGGCCTCCACCACCTCTCTGGGCAACCCGTTCCAGTGTTTCACCACCCTCATTGTAAAGAATTTCCTCCTTATATCTAGTCTAAACCTACCCTGGTTTAGTTTAAAACCATTACCCCTTGTCCTGTCACAGCTGGCCCTACTAAAAAGATTTTCCCCATCTTTCCTATAGGCCCCCTTTAGGTATTGAAAGGCCGTAATCAGGTCTCCCCGCAGCCTTCTCTTCTCCAGGCTGAACAAGCCCAACTCTCTCAGCCCGTCCTCATAAGAGAGGTGCTCCAGCCCTCGGATCATTTTTGTGGCCCTCCTCTGGACCCGCTCCAACAGTTCCATGTCCTTCTTGTGCTGAGGGCTCCAGAGCTGGACGCAGTACTCCAGGTGAGGTCTCACTAGAGCAGAGTAGAGGGGCAGAATCACCTCCCTTGACCTGCTGGCCACACTTCTCCTGATGCAGCCCAGAGTACGGTTGGCCTTCTGGGCCGCCAGTGCACATTGCCGGCTCATGTCCAGCTTTTCATCCATCAGCACCCCCAAGTCCTTCTCGGCAGGGCTGCTCTCGATCCTTTCTTCCCCCAGCCTGTATTGATACTGGGGGTGACCCCGACCCAGGTGCATGACCTTGCACTTGGCCTTGTTGAACCTCATGAGGTTCACACAGGCCCACCTCTCCAGCCTGTCCAGGTCTCTCTGGATGACATCCTGTCCTTCTGGTGTGTCAACCGCACCACTCAGTTTGGTGTTGTCCGCAAACTTGCTGAGGGTGCACTCGATCTCGCTGTCTAAGTCATTGATGAATATATTAAACAGCACCAGTCCCAGTACGGACCCCTGAGGGACACCACTTGTCACCAGTCTCCATCCAGACATCGAGCCATTGACTACTACCCTCTGGATGCGACCATCCAGCCAGTTCCTTATACACCGAACAGTTCACCCATCAAATCCATAGGTCTCCAATTTAGAGAGAAGGATGTTGTGGGGGACCGTGTCAAAGGCTTTGCGGAAGTCCAGATAGATGATGTCCATTGGTTTTCCCTTGTCTACTGATGCTGTCACACCATCATAGAAGGCCACTAGGTTCGTCAGGCAGGACTTGCCCTTGGTGAAGCCATGCTGGCTGTCTCGAATTACCTCCCTGGCCTCCATGTGCTTTAGCATAGCTTCTAGGAGGATCTGTTCCATGATCTTCCCAGGCACAGAGGTGAGGCTGACAGGTCGGTAGTTCCCGGGGTCTTCCTTTCTACCCTTTTTGAAAATGGGCACAATGTTTATCTTTTTCCAGTCACCAGGGACTTCACCTGACTGCCATGACTTTTCAAATATCATGGAGAGTGGCTTGGCGACTACATCGGCCAATTCCCTCAGGACTCTGGGATGCATCTCATCAGGTCCCATGGACTTATGTGCATTCAGGTTCCTCAGGTGGTCACGAACCTGATCTTCTCCTACAGCAGGAGGGGTTTTGCCCTCCCGGTCCCCCTCATGCCATCCATCAACTTGGGAGGGGTGAGGAGAGAGGTTTCCAGTGAAGACTGAGGCAAAAAGGTGTTGAGTACCTCAGCCTTCTCCTCATCTGCTGTTACCAGCTTGCCGGTCTTGCTCATCAGCGGGGGTACACTTTCTTTAACCATTCTTTTCTGGCTGATATACCTGTAGAACTTTGAGGCCATTACACAGCAGACAAGCAGAAAGCCAGAACTGGGTAACGTGCCCTTGCCAGTTTGGCTTTTGCGGCCCTGAGGTGGCCTGGGTGTTGTAGAGTCTGAGGTCTAGGCTTGAACATCCCTGGAGGCTTCAGAAATCCTGCTGAATAATGATGAGTCAACTTCACTTCTGAGACCACTTCTTCTGTTTGTTTTTTCCTTTGAAAAAGTCTTAACTCATGATTGATGCTTTATTAATAATACTCGTTGTATCACGGTAGATTCATGCTGTGGCCTAACCCAGAGGAAACTTTCAAAAGAGGAAAAAGTTGTCTGGTTGTCTGACTCAGACTGCAGAGGTCTCTGTGGCCAACGTGTTCTGGTCTCTGTGCTCTTCTCTTAGAATAACTTTTGTCTTTGCTAGGGGTAAATACAGTTTATTCCACATTAGAATAATCTCTTTTTAAAGCAAATTTGTAGGTTGTTGGAAATACCATTTGGGGATAATAGAGTGGTGTGTAGTGTTGGGGATGTCGTCACAGATCTAGAGAAGAGAAGTTAAATTCAGAAGATTAAATAGATATCATTAGAAAAAGAATGTAACATTGAAAGACAAAAACAATAACAAGGGAGATGGAATGCAGAGGGCATACATTTAGTGTTATATATTGGATAAGGACATAAAAAGATATGAATCTAGAATTTTAACTATTTTCCTAACTTTTTGAAATTGTTTTAATGCAGAGGCTGGGCATGCATTGACAGTTCCTTCCTCTGGGATCGCTGCAATGGAGCTATCTTCCATGTTTCAATAAGCTTTCCTTTTTTCTCCCCTTTTCCTTTAGAATGAAATATATGCTCATCTTTAAAAATATGAGCAGCCTCATTTATTGCAACAGAACTACTTATGTGCTTACAGATAAGCAAGTAGGGAAAGGTATGCAAGAATTGCCTTCTTTCTAATATGTATAAAGGCCTTCAAATAAGAGGCAAGCTGTTTACATTTTTAGTAATGTCAATATCCTGTCAGGTCTGGGTATGTTGCTTTTTTTTAGCAATTGTGGACCGGTTTATATCACAGTCTTTTTTTTTTTTTTTTTTTTTTCTCATTTATGTTTCGTTGACTGCTGGGAATATTTTACGGGTTCTTTTGACATTTCTAAATGGAGGGTCTCTTATCTCAATGTATGTATTTCTCTGCATAGATGTTTTGCTAAAATGTTGCTTTATTTTTCTTTAATGCTGTAGCTGATTTTGAAATTTTCTTTACCATTCTGCTGTTTTTTTTTTCTGGGAAGGATGGCTTTTAAAATACAGATGGATATTCAAAACCCTCTGTTTACTATACCTGAATTGTTCTGGTTTGAGGTGAGCAAATACTAGAGAAATGTTGTTTACTTGAAATTTTCAGAGATGTCCCAAAGGCAGCCACCTGGAAATATTAAAGAGGGAAGGCTAGGGTATTTATGAGGAGCACCGTGGTGGCGCTCTCCATCAGGATCATCCTAAGAGACATTGTTTATAAATGGATTATGAGCTTCAATCGTTTTATTAGGATTTTTATTTGTGCACATTAAAGCTAGGTGCGTTATAATTGACCCACGCTTACTGCAATTGCTGAGCAAGTCTGTTCCCCAGCTACCTGAGGACATTTTCACAGCATGCTTGGTAACTGTGTAATTTGGGAATGCGAGTTCACCTTCAATTTTAAGTTTGTCTTTTCTTCTAAATAATAAAATACTTGCAGGAATATGGCCATACATAGGAAATTCCAAGCGTGATTTTCCAGTGCCCCTTTTGTTGGCTATTGTAGACCTGGGGTCTTAACTGCTTCTCTGTCTGGCCACCCCGTTGGAAGGGGAAATGCCTGTAGACGTGATATGAGAGCAGATTGCTGATGAGCTGCCTCATGCTTTTTAGGTTTTAGTTTTCTGTGGATTTAACTTGACTGAATACAGTTGCTTTCATGTGTGCGGAAAAGACGGTTATGTGCAAATTCCCCATTAGACTCAAATCACAAAACCCTTTGAGGAAGAAAGAGTAGGTATTTCACCAGGCTTATTGGTCTGAAAATTAACTGTTTGCCAATGAGTCTGTGGCCTGTGTTCACAGTGACTGTCCATGGATTGCCCGCTCACTGTTGCCTTGCAAGAGAGTCTGACATATCACGCGTTTTTAGTGCTCTACCATATTAAAGCATTGCTTTCCTAACGTGTCCCTTGGGCTGCAGTCTGGAGACACAAGTCAGAAGATGTTTCCTTGGTTGCATATATGCTGAATGAAAACTATTGCCATTTGAAAGCATCATCTCATGGGGGCAAGGGGGGAGGGAGGGCGGGCGCAGGAGGAGGATGTTGATTGCGACTTGACATGCGCCTTAATATCTGATGTGGCTTTCACACTTGGAAATATTCAGGACTCCATATGTTCTAAAAACCCCACTGAACAGTGCGTATAACATTGCCTTTATCATTCTTTAATCTCAGTTTAATTGCTGTGGTCAAATTACCCCACACTTAATAACCCACAGCTTGGTATATTATTTAATATGGTTGACACATACTTTGTTTTAAATGTCAGTGCTGGTAAAGCCCTGGAGTTGGCAATGCTGTGCATGATAGATGGCAAAGGAGATGGATCATCTGTTCTTTGTCTGTGCTGTTGGTATGTTGGCTGCAACTTTTTCAACTGTGACACTAGACTCATGCCAAACCCAAAGCTACTGAATGGGTAACATTATCCCTTGTATCTGATGTTTTGTAGCTGATCATTCTCAATTTCTCTGGCTGTTTTTACAGGAATGTGTAATATTATATCACCCAAGTCGAAGTGGCGAACTAGTGTTGTTTCAAATGGGCTGATTTAATTATTTCAGCACCCAGTGGCACCTTTGTTATTAAAGGATTTTCACAAAGCAGTACATAGTCTAATTATGAATTTACACAAGAGACCATAACAGCATCTGCTGGGTAAATAATATACATTTGTAAAATGGTCTAGCTACTAATTTACACAGCCGACCACCGAGACACTGAGAGGCTGTTGCATTCTGTCATGTCAGCTCTCAAACACTTCCAAGCATTCCTGCTTCTCTTTACAACTGTCAACAAAACAGTGAAAATCACATAACTAAAACTCCCTTCTAGGAAAAACAGCACTGTTTGGAGTTGCTGAATTCAGCTGCAATTTCAGCCAAAGCTGCCGCCTTGTCCCCAGCTGGGCAGCAGTGCATGGGAAGCATTAGATCACCTCTGTTCCCGGGCCTGCATTTACATCAGTACAAGCATGGCAGGTTAAGGGGGAGGTGTACATTTTCATTCTGGATTGCTGGCCCCTGCCCTGTTGGTGCAAATCTGTCCTCAAGGCAGATTAGCTGGTCCCCAGAGACTTTCTCCCTGCATAGGAGAGCCTGGGGTAGGAGATAAGTGCCGTTGTAACATTGTGCCTGTGTCACATCCCTACAACTATGTTCAAACTGCAACCAGGACATGCTTATCTGAGTAATCTTTGCTTACAATCTTGGTCCCTTGCAGCTATAAAAGGTAGGTGCCAGTCACAACAGGTCAGGAGCTGCACTGACTTGTTCTGGAAAGGCTGGTTGGTCCCAGATCTGCAGATGCAAGCACAGTTCACTCACTGAGAACACTTTGGCCTTATTTTGGCATCTGGGCGTTGATGCAGAGGCAGAAATTATCTGCTTCTGAGAACAGCTGTAATAGATTCATGCAGCTCCTGGGTAACAAGACGATGACAACTGGGGAGTAAATCGCTGGTGTAAGGTAAAATTTTTGCCAAATCAGTGAGACTGACATTCTTAGCCTGGAACCCGTTAGTGATTATTGAGAATAAGATTTAAGATTTCTCAAACTGTCAGCTACATGCAGCTTTTCAAAGTGGAAAGAAGAGGTTTAGCTATGGCTTAGTGCTAAGAAGAGAGGAGTTCAACGTTAGGAAATGCCTTGAATATCTTAACTATCCATGGAGATGCAGTTGGCTACCAAAGCAAAACCAAACCAAACCGAAAAAGACTGAGGAGAAAGAAACGTAAAGAAGCATATACTGGGTGATGCTATGTCTTCCTGGGTTTCTGGCACACATGAGATGAGTGTGGAAGGAGAACTTAATGGTTTCATTGCCATCTGAGCAGTAAGATGCCCATCAACTTGAAGCCTTATCTTTTTGCAGGCAGGAAACTGGACAAGCTCTCCCATAGCAAATCCCCCTGTATTTCCTCACAGCTGTCTCACCTATGTAACCCACAGAGCCTTTTCCAGCAATGCTGAGAAAAGATTTATGTCTACAGTGCAGGAGAAGGTCTCCTTCCCTGTTTAAGTCAGAATTCTACATCAGCAGGCTACATCTGGGGAAGGGAATTTGGACTGGCTTTCCCAAGCACTCTGTTTCCATTTAAACATCATGCTTAGAAAATGATCCCATGCCTTGACAAGAAAGTTTGTGTTTCATGTTAAAAGCACATCCATGCAGCACTGTTTATCCAAAAAAGAAACCCAATATAGCTATTTTCTTGATTCCTTGAGTATAGTATGGGACAAAGACAGGAGAAAAGAGTGGGAAAAGTTGGAAATAGCGATTCTGCATCTGTGGTGTATTTACTCTCAAAATAATAGGAGAGTGGCATTGGAGAAGGAAATCACCAGTGCCCTACCAGGAAAAGACCCTTTTGAAATGCATAATATGGGACTGTCAACCTATGGGAAGGCTTCTTCTAATAAATACCTGATTTGTTTATAGATAAGATCCTTTTAGCAGCTATATAATTTTAAACACAGGCTTGTATCCTTTGCTGAATGAGCAGCTGGATCTGTGGAGGATCCAGTTTTTGCATCAATCAGGCTGAAGACACCTTCTGGATAAAGGAATGAAATACTTATTGATCATGTACATTGTCTCTTTTGCCTCACATTGCCTTCGTATTGAAGGCAATTTGTTGAAGGAGAAGAAATATATTTTTGCTTAGTTCCAGGCAGTAAAGTAGCTTTACAAGGCTCTCGGCTCTTGTTCAAGTGTATCATACCATTTGTGATGGCTTTATAAACTAAGCATAGCTTGAGAGAGTCGAGGGTGAGTCAGCCTGAAAGAAAACGTATAATTACTATTTTACTGTAAGTGATTTGGGAGTAAGATTACCCATGAAAATCGGAACTATCACCCGGCTGTGCATAATGAATGGTGGTTGGGGTGGGTAAATGGGGAGTTGAGAGAGAGAAAAACTGTGTTTAAGATGAAAGCTGCTTTCAGTGAAGACAGGATCATAGCAAAAATGTAACAGGAGAAGTGAAATATAATTAGGAATGTGACATTAATACTGGATTTGCAGAATGTTGCCTAACAGGTGGGTGGAGTTTATTTGACTTTGTTTCAGCTGGAGTATTGAATCACACAGATGCAGTCTTTAAAATTATTTCAGACTGTGAGAAAAAAGGTAACAAGAATGTTCAAATACGCAAGCTCCCACCATCAGCATGTGTCCTTGCTCTTTCTCTTCTAGCTGCAATAATCACCTCCCAGTTACGATGGTTTTTGCTCTTCCCCTGTCATTCCTTGTTTCTGCAGCTCTGCACTGGAAAGCAGAGGGGATATTGGGTTTCCTTTCATCACAATGACAAGTTGGGGAAACATCTGGTTTAAACAAAAGGTGCAAAAAGTTTGAAAAGGAATTAAGGTTTTTTGGCATTTTTTGTTTATGCCTGTTAGACACCTATTTTTATTAAAATAAAATTTATGAGTATAATATGAAGGGAAGACATTTAAAAGATTGAATTGTGGAGTAGTCAAAGAGGAAATCTATGAAAGGCAAAATGTCCACCAGGATGGACAACACAAGTCACTATCTGGACTCCAGGATGGAAGCATCAATATAGAAACATTTGTTTCAGTTTATGAACTTTTTTGCAATCCAGCTAAAGTATCAGCACCACCTGTGATACAAGCATCAGATTTATTATCAGCTTCTCAGGAATTGCAAAAGGGCTAACTCCACCTGACTGTTAATAAATAAGGTGCTGAAAGCACTTCAAATGAGAACCTTGCTGAAGAGACAAGTAACTCATGAGGAGCAAAGGCTCAAGTCAGTTAAACTGGCCATTTGCCCTTTTGGCATAATCAAAATGTATTTTCAAAAAAGAAGAAAAGAGAAAAATAAATAGAAAAAAAAATCATGTGACATGATATTTTTATCAGACTAGGACAAATATTAAAGTGGGAGGGAGCATCAGTAGTTCAGTCACTCTGATTCTGCAAAATTGCTTTCTGTAAGATTGCAGAATTAGTAAAGCTTACGGATTTGATCCAAAGCCCACTGAAGTCCATGAAAAAAGAGTATTTCTTTTGATTTCAGTGGTTTGTATCTGGCTTTGGGAGCTGCTTGCTTTGGACAATAAGCACCCACCCTCCAGTGAAGCTGACTTGTCCCTTCACCGTATTCCCCTTCCCACTGACATTACACACATGCAGAAAATCAACTGAAAGCCAGGTTTCCAGTGAAAGAAATTGCCTGAAAAATATTGCAATACCCAGCTTCCTGGATTAATTAATAAAATTACTTGCTCATCAACATAGATTACATGCTGGGCATTTAGCTGGTATGCTCTAGGGAAGGGGTGAGAGAAAAGTTCAGAAGTGGGTGGAGACGTAGGGAAGAGAGGAGGACACAGGTTAAGAAATATAATGCATATCGATTCATGATTGCAGGGATATTTTTTCAAACACTGCGTAGTTCTGGTTTGCATGAAGAGCATTTGTGTGGCTAATAAACTGAAGCTGTCAGTGACATTGACATGTCTTTACAGCTTTACAGGAGCTATATTTTCACAAGCTTGAACTCTTCTTTTTGCCATTGCAGTGGGCATAAACTATAGGGCTTTTATTATTTAGTGTCAGCAAGTCTCCACTTATGTTTGAGTTTCCTCTTTCTTTCCTGTGCCTTCTTACTGGTGGTCTGCAGTAGAAGACAGGTGTTGTTATGAACTGGGTGTTTTTTCTTTTTCTGGATAACTGTTCAAGTCATAAAGAGAATGAGGAAGAGTTTTTAGATGATCATGTTGCCATGTGGCAGTCTGGAAGGGGTCTGTGTGTCAGGGTAAGCATGGGCTTCATGAGTGTCTGCATTACCCTTGGTAGATGATGCATTGACCTGTGGGCAGCAGAAACAACCGCAAGAGGAGTATTAAGGTGAACAGGCAGGGCTGAGGCACTTCTCCCACACTTGGTAGTGAAGCAAATGTGAGTTACGAACTGCCGTGTGGGTGGAAATGGTGTTTTGGAAGAATTTAATGCAGAAATCCACTCTTTCAGGCTTCCAGTTGTACTGCTGGGGGATAAAAGCTCTCTTTCTCTTGGATACCCCAGTGCAGTGCCACTGATCTGAGCAGAGTCAGTCTGGGTTATAACTAGTGCAGGAGGGGAACCAGTCACGTTTCTGTGGTAGTGATGTACACCTGAAGCGAGTGCAGAAATGGGTGACTCACTGGGTCAGTGTGTGATGCTCTGGATTTTACTGTTTGCACACACGGTTGGTTTTGTGTAAGAAACTGGAGAGCAACCTAGTTTATACTGGGTTGAGGGTGTTAGGAAATCTGGGGAGTGGAGTGGCTGAGAGCTGTGCAGTTTCAGTTGGGCAGACATCAGACAAGAAAAGAGCATGTTTGCTGTCCCTCTTAGCTTTGCTTTTGCAGGATATCTGACGTTAGGAGAACATCGTCATTCAGATTGTGACATTCACAGCGACAGGTCCATTCACTCCCAGCTCTGTGCCCTGAGAAGGGTCATTTCAAGCTTTGGAGTGACGTCTCCAAGCAAAACGTAGTTCCACCGCTTGTCTTTAGTAGGCGTTCGCAGAAGCGCAGGTCCTGTGTTTGCTGTGCAAACCAGGGGAATCTTCACCAGCCAGGCTGTGTTGTGCAAAATGAGGACTTTTGGTGCGGCTGATTCAGCCCAGAGGCTTGTTTTCAGAGAGCTCATGTGGGTTCTGTTTTATTACTGGCACTTGGAAAAATGTTTTTTAGTCCTATGCTTTAAAATTAGCGTTGAGCAACAAGCCTGTTTTGTTTAGGGTTTATTTCACTGTTCGCTGGGTTGGCAGTAGAGTTGATGCTGGCAGCAGAAAGGTCAATATTTCAGTCTTTAGCCTTCTTTGGAGTATTAAAGGTATTTGAGTGTAATAATTCTCGGTGTGGAATGCTTCTCCTCTTAATTAATTTTAAAGGCAGCGTATTGCAGCTTGAGCTCCCTTCTGAAAGCTGGGCCATACTTCCCATGAAGGCTGTGAGCCTGTGCACAGCCTTCCCTGATGGAACGGGCACCTCATGGCGTGAGCTTCCAGCTCTGCAGAATGGCATCAACAACTGGATCTTTCATCAAGCTTTTAATTAATCAGCTGCTTTTTAAAATTATGAATGCCTAATGTGGGATAACCTAGTGGATGCTTTTTGATCTGTGTAGACACCAGGAAATTTTAGACTTCTTCCACTATGTGTACTAGGGGAAATCAGGAGTTTTGGAGTCGAGGAATTGGGTTTTCTATGGCTGATACTGGGCTGCACTGTTCTTTTGGTAGAGAAATTTTAGGAACATTGATGGGTGAAGCAGACTCATTCGCTGCGCGTAGTGATTCTGTCAACAGACCTCATGGTATACAGCCAGCCTAATAATCACAAGTTCTGCTTTCTGTTTAAAACTCAGAAAAAAGAACTGACATCTTTTATCAGAAAGACAGACAATCTGTATCCCGTGACAATTCCAGGTTATGGATCCCAAGAGAGTTTCCTTACATTCGTATTTTATCACAGAAATCACAGCTAGTGCTGTTTATTTTCTATACCTCCA
Organism: Gorsachius magnificus; assembly: GCA_034008185.1. NCBI lineage: Eukaryota > Metazoa > Chordata > Aves > Pelecaniformes > Ardeidae > Gorsachius > Gorsachius magnificus. The sequence continues at coordinate 29,162,365 of CM067088.1, read as the reverse complement.
CACAGTTTTCAAGGTGTTGCCAGCAGGACCTGTGCTGACACTGACATGTGTTGTTGTCACACTGCAAGATCTGATAGAAAAGCCCAGATATATAAATATCAGTGTTTTCTTGGATCTTCCTTTGCTTTCAGTGGTTTTGGAAACACCAGTGCTAGTTAATTCACATGCTTCGTATGTTTTGTAGGCTTTTTTCCTACTTCTAAGAAAAGACTTGTTCCTAGTAGACTGGTTTGGAGTATCACTCTTTGTTGTTGCTATTTTTATGTTAGGGAGCTATGTGTATGTCATTTTCTAGCTATTACAACAGAGTGGAATAAGCATAAAATGTCTGGGGGAAAAAGAGAAAACATTGGTTATTTGGGAAAACAAGCAGCTTTTGCCTGATGGTTTTTCATTATGGTATTCCTGTCCTGCTGCTTTGAATGAGTTCATTGCTCAGACCCACCCCAGGAGTTGGGAGGGTGGACAGCAGAGCTGCCAAGGAAATGCAGGGCTCCATCCACACAGCCGCTCACTGTCCTCTGTCTTGACATGAAAGCTAAAATGTCACTCAGGTACCTTCCCTCTGGACTTCCCTTACCCAAGGGATCAGTAGTACATGAGAATGACCCATCCCTGGTGTGCTGACATCCACAAACTCATGATCTGTCATGGTTACAGTTCCTTGAAACTAAACTTTGGGTTTGTGAGAACAACAGGTTCTTCATGCTGATCCCCAGTGATTTGACTTGCTTTGCCTGGCAGACCATCAACCTTCTCTAAAGTTACAATTATCTGTTTAAGGCTTGGGGCAGATTTTGGCTGAAAGTATTTGTTCCTGAACTTACCTACAACTTGTTCCTTTTTTTAAAAACAAACAAACAGAAAAGCATCAATTTATAATATATATGTATTCACACATATATTCATATACACATTCTTTTTCCCACTTCAAGAAGGCATCTTAAAGACCAGTTCAGTAGTCCAATGGACAGTAGGTCACACAGCAGCCCAATACGCTGGATAATTCCTTTTTCTTACAAAGGTTAACATTAGTTTTAATTGACACATGCAAAAGACAGACTCTGTTTTTATGTTTCTGAAGCCCACACTGCACAGTAGATCAATTCAGCATATCCATCTCAGAAAGAAGCTACATTCCTCTTACTTTTATTTGAACTTGAGATGCCAAAAGATGCTTAAACCTTGATTCTTCACATCATGACACCTCGTTTAGTTTACTCCCGCACAAAATGGTATGTTATCGGACCCGAGGGCTTTGCGTCACGTGTCTACAAAGCAGGGTAGGAATCAACGGAGAAATCCAAAGCTTATTTTAATCCTTTCTTTTCTGTAGCCCATATATAAGCTATCCAGATGGTTTTTGGCAATGCAATAGTAATGACAGTGGGATGGTAATTTCATCTTGAGTTTTACAAGCAAGAGGAGGGGCCAAGAAAGAAACCAGGTATGAAGGTTGCCAAATGTACCTTCCATTTATCATTCCGGCTAACAGGGGCTAAATTATTTCTGAGTGGCAGTTTTAAAAGGGAGGGGAGAAAAGCAACATACATTAATATGTGCAAACATGTACCTCATGCTGGAGAGGTGTCTCTGAGGAGTGGCTGGTTTGGTAAGGCAAAGTGTAGTCCTTCCTGCGGGAGAAGTACAGCGTGTTACTCATCCTGGAATTCTGGTCATGCCATTGGAGCTAAAGTAGCTGGAAGCATACCCAGCTGGGAGCAGGCTCTGGTAATGTAAAAGAGAGGTTTTTTACAGGACCTGGAAATGAAGGGAATATTTTTGTCCAAAGAGGACACTTGGGGTCCCAGCAATGTTTCAGTCCTGGATAGTGTGCACCGTGCTTTTTTGCAAAGGAGAGACACATATACAAATACAATTTTTCATATCAAATACCCCAGAATTCATCAAGAAGAAAGGAGAGCTTTATCTTTTGCTTTGTCATTTTTGTGCCATTTCAAAGAGGGCTAACTATGGCATTAGACTGGGGTAAGGAATGGGGCTGTGCTGATCTAACCAGCTCGGGATGTGGCCCATCATAGCCACTCGTGAAGGTGTTTACAGTGCTGTTCTGAAAAGAGTTTTAAGTAGACAAAGCATGTGGTGAATGGAAAACAACATGCTTGAGTCACTTATACTAGGCTGTTTTATAATATGATATTTCTCAGGTGCAGCCTCACATTTACTTGTCTAACCATTGCCATTATTCTTATATAGTAATTATAATTTACCCATACAAATTAGTTGGGTAAGAGGAAGGATTAAATGACATGTAAAAAGCATACTGACCGGAACTAAATAGAAAATTCCAAGGAAGAGTCTTTAAAATAAAGCAATTGTATAATATTTAATTGTATAATATAAACTGTAATTTCCCCAAAGACACGGTATCAATCTTATGGTGGATAGCCATTACATTTGGTCCATTTATAATCACTTTGAGCTACTTAAATACAAATTTAAAAAAGGATCAAACTTTTTTCCCCACTAATAATGCCTAGTGCTTTCCCCATAGCTTATTCATCTTCAAAGCTCTTCACCAACATTAGCTAATTATTCTTTTTTCTAATTAGTAGAAATTGAGTATGGTCAAAGGTGCCATTCAGCCAATTAGCACCATTCTACCTTCAAATCTCAGAGCTTCTGACCCAGAGCTTTCAAATGTTTGATGAAGATATCATAAAGTGGTTGTGCTGAGCCCATATTAAAGGCAGCCAATTGGAGAAAAAGAAAGAAAGGAAGGGGGGGAAAAAAAACCCCAACCCCACCTCAGGGAAGTGTATCAAATCTTCTCATTTGCAGCTTTCCCCAGAGGCAGCAGCGTGGAGAATGAAGGGCTGGGTCCAGGGCTGCTCCTGCCCAGCACGCAGCTGCGCCAGGCGCGGGGCAGGTGGGGATACCCCGGCCTTATTTTGGAGGCTTAAAGGCATGTTGGGTTTGCGGTGGCCACCTGCCTGGGGGCTACTGCTGTCCTGGTGGTGTGCTGGATGTGGCAAGGGTCATTCTGGTGTTCCTCAAGCGGTGGCCCTGCATGTGTCCTGCTGGTGGCTGCCTGCAAAAGCAAGCTAACGGCTAGCTCTGCCTAATCACTAGCTCTGCTCTGGTGTGTATGGTGGCAAACTAAGGTAATGCACAGCAAGATGGATTTAGGAAGTGATTTGGGTTTTTTTAAGTCATGTTTACATCCAAACTGTCTTCTCAAAAGAGTGTTTCTTCTGAGTCTTGCGGGTAGCCCTGCCACTTGCCAAGAGTTGTGTTGCTCACTTTTTAAGAATTCATATGCATCTGTAATGCTGTACAGCTGTAGTCTATAGGTAGGAAAACCCCCCTCTGGAAATATGAACAAGCTCACCCTCCCTTTGTGTTCTGAACTACTTTACTCGTTCTTCTGAAGAGGCAGCAAAGTGACAAACCCTCGCCGAGCAGCAGCTTGGTTTGGCTATTCGAGAACAGCTGCATGTGTGAGACTTGTTTATGTTTCAGAAACTGTGAATGTTTTAACCCTGAACAACAGTGTGTGCTCCAGGAGATTAATATCTGCATTACATGGACTTGCTGAGAATAAATTAACTCTTGATGACACGATTACTGTCTTAGCAGTGTTCACCGCATACAATTGCATGGTGTCTAAGATATTAATGTGTTTTTGTGAAGAATTTAGGAAACAATTTATTTATATGACTGTGCTTCATTCCATATCACTCCAGGACATCAATTAGCTACTATAGCCTGTAAAAGAAATGTAAATTATGTGTCTCATTGGTTACGAGGATAATACTGGGCCAATAATTCACAAAGAATAATTCATTCCATGAATTGAGCCTCATTCTGTGCTCATAAATTGTTCACAAACAGATACAACTTTCTCAAGTTTTCATTTTTCAAATTATTATAACGGATTCTTCTTGGTTACAGTTTACTCATGGAGGTTTTGAATATTCAGGTCTGGAGTTTGGAGTGATTTTGTTTGGTCACACAGTACAATATATTTATTTCTTGACTGAATCAGTGCAATTTTTAGAATCAGCTGATGTTGTGAATACTAAATGCAAACATCCTTTACATGTTTTTGTAAAATATGGTGCTTGGAAAAAAAAATTCTGTTAACACTGCCCAGAAATACATAAAAAAGTGAACCTCCAGAATGGTGAAAACCAGAGTAACCTTTAAAAAGGATTTATGTGGAGGTTTTGAGGAAAACATACTCCAGGAAATAATATATTAAAATTAATTCACCCCAGTGCAGTTTCTAATATTAGGGACCAGAAATGATTGCCTTAGGAAGATAATTAACTCCATCCACTTTTAAAAGAAAAATAGTTTAAAAAAATTAACAAGAAATTGTGGAATTCAGTTCCTATTTGTTTTAAATTTTCTGCAGAATTTTTGGGTTTAATAGAAAAAAAGATTTGAAAGGTTTGACATTTGCGTTATTAGGAGTTGTGTTTGTGTTGGCAGCATGAGAACAAGGAGGAAAAGGTGAATTTTCTAGCAAGTTGTGCTTTCTGAACAACTGGGAGATGATTTTAGAATTTTCCTGCATACCCTGGCTGCATAAAAGCAAACCAGCAAATACATATGATAAAAAATTAGGTATGATTTTAATTTTCAAGATAGAGCCTAAAATAATCTTCCGGACTCAAATTGATCTTTTTTGCCTGTAGGTGCTGGCACAAGTTAGAGGTGATTTTAACCATGCCAGTTTTTAACCTACCCTCAATACAGCACGTGTGTTGGAAGTGAGGTAGCTGGTTTTCCATGATACTGCGTGTGTGTGTTGCATATTGGATGGAAGGGTTGAACCTAGTTTTTCTTCCTTTTGCTGAAAAGAGATAAGATGGAAAATTTGCAAGTGTTTCATTTTTTTGGTGTTTATTCACAAAGATACCCAAGCCTTTTCTTCTCTGAGCAGTCTACTGAGAATCTGAAATCCATCCTCTTCTCTCATATTGCCAGGCATGCCTTTCCCATGCTAATACATTAAGAAACTTTTATTGCACTGAAGAGCATATAAAGTTCACTGCTTTGCCATGACCTTTTCTCCTTTAAATTGTTTCATCATTGTGACCAATATAGACCAAAGAGAAGATGTAAAAGTGTTAGGGATGTTTATTTCTAGGAAGGTTAAGCAACTTCTGCTATGCCCTCTTTACATTCTTCCAGACCTTCTAAAAAGAGACCGTAACATGACAGTGATGGCCTCCTTAATTACATTTTGTTGTCAGAGGAAGCATGCTTTAAAAGAACAGTAACCCAACACTCCTATAGTTGAGGATTTCAATAATCTCTACCAGGTTCACAACATTTGGAAAACCCCAAACCTTCTGTCAACTGATTGAAGTGAATTTTACGCATGCAAGAAATACAGTCATCTGGCACAAGGTTCTGTGTTACGGGGCTCGGGCAAAAGGATCCAGTTTCAGTTTGCCAGAGTTTCATGAACAGTTGGATAGATTTCACAATGGCAATGGCACAAAAACAAAAGCTAAAGAGCAATACACTCCTGCTGTGCTTGTTTTCAGTAATGTTCATCTCCATAATAAATGCAAATCAGGTCCTGAATATTGTCAGTCTATATAATAATAGCCGATGATTTAAAAAAATATAAATATCGGTGGAACTCAGGGTGGGTGACACTTCATCTCTTTCCTGGCGTTTTTTGGTTGGCCACTGAACCTGGTTGCTTTGTTCTATCACAACTGCTGGTGGCTTTATTCAAAGCAAAGGAGAAAATTACTCCTGCATGCCTCCATTTTACATTTGTGTAAGTTCTGTCATGAATCTAGCAGAGATTGCCAGGGGAAAAAAAACCTCACAATGATGTAGGATATATGGACTTAAAGCCCAACAAAGGTGGGCAAAGTGTAAAATGAATTTGCCAGGAGAATACAGTGGGTAGGAAATCCCAAACAGGGGCACATGCATTCACCTGAAATTGGAAAGGCTGTCATCTCTATATATTCTAGGTTCCTGTAGCACGCCTACTAGTTAGGTTGGTGAACCTGCTGGCCTTTCCTTGCAAGATGAATTGCCTTCACTCAGGACTGTCTGGGGAGCAGCGGAGGCTGTTGTGGCATTTGCAAAAAAAAAAAAAAAAAAAGGAAGGGGCTGTATCTGACTGCCTCTCTCAGGGAGGACACTGCCTGTGTGTCCCAGCATCTGTTTCTGTAGAATAAACGTGCCTGTACCATATTTAAGGTCCTCAGAGAAAAACTAGGCTCCTACTCAGAACTTACGAACAATCAAAACCAAAATTGGTCTCAGAGCAGTCTTCATAGGTTGCACTGGACTGAACTCCATGCATTTTGGAAAAGGCTTGCAGAGCCTATATAAATACCTATGTAGTTTTAGGTGTCTACCGTTGACTCTCGTTGGTGTGATTCTAGATGTTCCCTGTGGCCTAATTCAGAATTGTCTGTTGGTACAGTGTGAGGATTAAATAGTGCCTGAAAAGTGCCTTACAAATGAAGCAGCCTAGATAGCCTGTGCAGCTGTCCCCGTAGCCTTTAGGTACTGCTAAGGAGCACAAAGTGACTCCTGAAACAGCCACTCTTAAGAAGTATATAGAGAATGTGCAAATCCAAGTGGTTTTATCCAAAAGAAAGGATGACAAGAGCCTTGTGGAGGTATTTATGCAGGAAAAACACTGGTAAACATTGATGCATTTGACCATAGTACCATGCTGGGCAAAAACTTCAGGGTGAGGCGTACCATTGTTCCCACAGGATCTCTATTGCTGGCCATGGTGAGAAGGCAAAGAAGAAAGGAGAGGCTGTTGGTATCACCCTCTGATAAGCTGACATAAAGACAAAAATGAATTTAAAAAAAAAAAAGTGAAGGAAGAACCACAGAGGTATTGAGATAAAGAAAGAGGCTATTTTGCTAACATGAAATGTGCTCCATGCCTGGGAGTGTGAAGGAGGGGTTGTTGTGGTGTGGTGATACGTGGGACCCTCTGGGAGGAGGATGGCTCAGAGCAGTGTCGTGGAGCACCATGCCACACATGAGAGCATTTCTGATGAATTCAGCCTTGGGCTCGCCTTCGTGGCCAGCACGACGGTGCCCTGTTGAGTCCTGCACAGCAGTAGGCTGTCAGGGCCGCGTTGTGACTTGGGAGCCAGGTCATTCCAGCTGGCTTTGAGGGACCACAAGCTCTTGCTGCATCACAGCAAGGGAGCCTTTAGCCAGGTTTGTTTTTCCTTTGTGAGATGTGGACCCTAGATAGGCATCCAAGCGTTTCCTCACTGCGGGCTGCCCTATCTGAGGCTGTTTGCTCAGGGCCTGTGGTAAATCTGGGGTGGAAAGAATAGCTGTGACTCCCTGAGCTCTACTTTAGTCCACATGACTCAGGCTGAGAATCTGGCCTTGCCCATCACTTCAACATGCCTCACACTACTGACTTCTCCACATTCCTGCCGATGCAATTTGTGTCTATCACGTGTCCCAAGTGCAAATTTTTACCAGATAATGCAGAGGAAGTGTCCCCTGTACAATTCTGAAACTCTTCTGTCCTGAGATGTCTGAGGCTGCCTTCAGAGCATTCAAATCCTGTGCACCTCACAAACATGAATGAATATATTTTGCACTTGAAAAATGTGATTAGAGGGGGGATTTCATCAATGACCACAAGATACTTGTATAACTTTGGATTTGCAGATGCCCCTATTTTAGCAGTGTGGAGAAGTGTTTGGCAGGAATGTTATATTGCAAGACGGTGGCTGCAAATTCTCACTTTAGTCCTTTCTGTGTTAGATATTGGAGGGAACAGAAGCTAAAATGGACGAGTAAGTAAAATTTTGAGGCCTGACTGGTTGGGCAAGAGAGTCACATTCTTGGAGCAATAAATAGCTCCTTCTAGATCATGATGTGCTAGCAATGTTGGGGAAGCAATAACATGGGACTGGTCTGAGTTAATGATATATATTAAAGGAGATTATGCAGATATCAAGGACATGTTTAGTAAAGCAGCTATTGTCTGCATCTGTCACCACAACATTCTGGCAAGTGTTGGGAAATATGGAAAGTGTGAAGTAGGAGGAGAAAAACTCGATCTGCATTTGTTGACTGCTTGTTGACAGCAGCTGAGTAAGACATTTGCAGGATGCTTTAAAAGTTTTTTAATTAATTGTTGGGATTGTTTATGCGCAACCTATAAAATCCATTCTGATCATGCTTCTGGCTGCTGGAGTGGGGAAGGATGTTACAGGGAAGGGGTGTGTTTGTGTGCATCTGCGAGTGAGTGTGCATGTGAAGAAAAAGCAGCCAAGATGCTTAGTAACTAAAGCCTGATCCTGAAGTAATTTAGCCTACAGAATGACCTTTGCAAAGGAAATAGAGATTGACTTTTGATGACGGCAGGAGAAGAGCAGAAGTCTCAGATCAAGGCACCTATGGTACCATGAGCTAGGCTGGAAATCCCTGTCCTGGTGAACATGTTGCACCCACTGTGAGTCGTTACCTGCAGCTCAGCTGGATCCCTGCCAAAGCACTGCGGCAGATGGGGTGTTCCCCTCCATGCGCAGGCTTGGGATCATGTCTTCAGGTCTGATTCAAACTTTGCTAAAGTTCATGGAAAGAAGCCAATTAGCCATGAATCAAGGGCTCTAATGACTATTTATTTGTCTAATGTTTTGTATTGTAGTTAAGCTACCATTTTTTAAGACAAAATCTCCTCCCACACCCCAAATTACCATCAACCCTTCCAACAGGCGTGCGCTACAATTTAATGTAAATTGGGACAAGGAGAGGGTGTGGAACCCTGCCAACACAAATACTCATTTTTACAGGCATAGTCCTGAATGGAGGATGGAGCAGTTTTGTAAGAAGTTCTCTGTTGCTGCTTGGGTTAAATTTTGAGCAGTTGCAGTTGTCCTGTCGCTTTGTCGTTCGCTTGTAAATCAAATGGACTGTTTTGCTGTTGGCTTGTTGAGGGCTGGAACAAGCACAAACAAGAGCTTCTCTACTGCTTTTCAAACTGTATTTCAGTCCTGAAAAGGTGGCAGTTGTGTCATGATTTACAGCTCCTATTTGGTGTTTTTAATTGGGAATTTACACGACAATTTGTGGCTACATGATTATGTTAAGATTATCTTATAAAAGATCTAGGACAGTTGTTTGTGAAACCCTGGGGGCACATACCATCCTCCTTAGTTATCTAACCAACTGTTGTGCTCCTCAGTTAAAAGAGTGGGGCCCTCAGAAGTGGTTTGATCTTCCGCTGGAAGGTTAAAGGTCGAATGACTCATAAATGAAGAAAGAGTGATTTAATCCAAGGAACCTGTGCTGTTATTGTAAAACAATATTCAGCAGTGATGGTACACTGCTGTATAAATGACAAACTGCGCAGCAATGGAAGTTGTTATTACATCACTGGAAACTTCACCTGCACTACATTTATGACTCCATAAACATAGGTTTATTTAACAGCTGTGGGAACACCTATGGCCATTTTGTGTTAAAGGTCAGGAGTCCCAAATTTCAGTTTGCATGTTAGTTTTCATGGGCGAGGTTCATAAAATGTGATGGCTAGCATTAAGTGATCAGAACATAAGCAAAATGCAATGTCGGGGGGAAACGTGCTAATACAACCATTTGTACTGTGCGGTGTTTCCCTGCAGTGCTTGGGAGGATTGTTTGTTTGTTGAGTGTTGCTCTGAAAACAGATTTATATCACTTGGTCACAATTCTGTCTCCCGTTCAATGAGAGACTGTAATTGTATCTGCTGCCAAAGTTAGGCTCCAACAGAGGTTTGCCTTCTAGGATATTTTTAAAAGGGGGCAGTCAAGTCCAGCCTATTTCAGAACATGAATTAAAGGTAGCCGTACATACAGCAGCTGCTCCTCAGTTCCTCTGCCAAACTAGATGATTAAAAATATTAATATTTATTCTCAAAGTTGCCATGTTAAACAAAGGGCCAACTGGCTGGCTGAACAGTGAGCATGTATTGCCAAGTACACAAAATAAAGAAAAATTAAAGAGAAAATAGAGTGTATTAAAGTAACTTCTCAAGTGGGAGTGTAGTTTCATGTGGACGGTGTCTCCTTGCAGTAGGTCTTCCACAGGAGCGTGTGGCCACTCTGTAAAGGCTAAGAAATAACTGCTGAGTGAATAATTCTTTTTTCATACTTTTAGAAGCATTTGAAAAGCTAAACTGAATCTCTGTTTAGAGATTAAATTGCATATACGCTGTGGGAGAACAGCAATCTCCTTCTGGTTTGTGCAACATTGTTCTCAGCTACTTTTCTGTGGCCTTGTCTAACTCATGCCGCACATGAATATCCGAGTGCTCCTTTACATTCCCCACCCATGTTATTGCTTCAGGTGTTGTACTGTTGCTCAGTGAATGGTAGCAGATTTTTAACAAATTTGCAACAACAATCTGGACTACTGAAAGGATTATGACTAAACCAATAAATTACTGTTGTCTGCTTTCATCACATGAGAGATTCCCATAACCCAGTCCAGTGTGGCTGAAGGTTTTACGCTGATAAAGATTACTGGGTTTACTTGCATTTTAGAAACACCATTGTTCCATTAGATTCATAAACATTTGTTAGTCAAAGATCAAACAGAGATAATTACCGTTTTTTTTTCACTTTTGGAACACAGATGAGATGATTAGAAAAATCCAAAAAGATATGAAGCAATAACGAAGCTTCTCTTAAGCAATGTCAAACATATCTTTCTTGTTTAACAGCATTTTATATCTCTATCAATAATCTAGCCAATGGTCATATAATTAACTATGTTAATAATGCTTCTTTTAGTCTTTTTATTACTATTATTACTGTGAATCCAGAAGAGCAATCCACTGTAATGAGTAATTAATCTGATGATTGTGTTGCCCTATGCAAGCATGAGATGGAGCATGTTGATTTAACCACACCAGCCTAAGTCCCTGCTCAACACGTTGCTGCTGCCATGTGCATCAAATGGGCACGGGGCTGCTTGCAGCCCTGGCTGCCCACGCAGCCACCAGGGCTGGGGTCTGCTGGCCTGGAGATGCCTTCCTGGGGAGGGGGACTGGGGGATGGAGTGGCCCACGTGTCCCCTTGTCAATCCTGCCTGGCTGCTGTCAGCCCCTTTGCTTTGAGAGCACCTCCTGGTGCCAATGCCATCTTGTGGCATGCACAGTAAAGAGGAAAACGCACGATTGGCTGCCTTGGACAGCAAGTACCCCTGTGAGACACATCGTTGGGTATTTAATATGGAAGTATTTCTACTCCAGGTTGGTGTTTCACATGGAAGCCATTTCATTCTCACTTTCTAAACGTTGTCTTTGATTCTCTTTTCTTTAAACCCCCAAATTATCCTCATCTATTCACTCCTGTTTACTCTGGCAATCTTGTAATGCTAGCATTTGCCAACATGACACTTTTTTTTTCTTAGCTTAGAATAGGAAACAAATGTGATGGTATTTATTGGCAAGTGGTGACGTTCTTGTGGCAGTCATTGTGCTGAGCACTAACAGGGAGGGAGAGGTGAACAGAATTGAGAATTCCTGCTTGAAAGCAATCCCTTTTTTCTTTTTAATTATTGCTGGTGGCCCTTTAGTATTAGAACTGCCACCACTCTTTTTGCAGGAGTGTCATGGTTTAACCCCAGCTGGCAACTGAGCCGCGCACAGCCGCTTGCTCACTCCCCCCTGGTGGGATGGGGGAGAGAATCAGAAGAGTAAAAGTGAGAGAACTCGTGGGCTGAGATAAAGACAGTTTAATAGGTAAAGCAAAAGCCATGCAAGCAAAGCAAAACAAGGAATTCATTCCCTGCTTCCCATCGGCAGGCAGGTGTTCAGCCATCCCCAGGAAAGCAGGGCTCCATCACGCACAACGGTGACTTGGGAAGACAAACGCCATCACTCTGAACGTATCCCCCCCCTTCCTCCTTTTGGCCCCAGCTTTATGTGCTGAGCCTGACATCATGTGGTGTGGGATATCCTTTTGGTCAGTTGGGGTCAGCTGTCCTGGCTGTGCCACCTCCCAGCTCCTTGTGCCCCCCAGCCTTCTCGCTGGTGGGGTGGGGTGGGGTGAAGAGAAGAAAAGGCCTTGACGCTGTGTAAGCCCTGTTCAGCAGGAACAAAACCATCCCTGTGTTATCCATGCTGTTCACAGCACACATCCAAAACATAGCCCCATACCAGCTACTATGAAGAAAATTAACTCTGTCGCAGCCAAAACCAGCACAAGGGGATACACAGTAATGGAATGAAAACATAAAAGATCTTTTAAAGAGATATTACAAGCCATGGCTTAAGCACCTGAGCCTTGGAAATCCAGTCTTACCTTGGCTTCACTTCTTATTGTCGTTCTCTGTTGCAACAATGCAAGGTTCCTGAAAAATGTTAGAAAAATGATGTGCTTGTGTGTCCCTGGCATGGTTTTTGTCCTTCTCTAAACAGGAGTTAGAACAGGGCATTCAGCAGGCAGGTACGGGAGCTGTCAAGAGCCCAGTAGTCTGCGAGGTGGCTCTAAGCCACTATAATGCAGGGAAGTGATATTAACCCAGTGAGTGGGAAAAGTAGCTTTTAATGTTTTGTAATCACATGTAAGTGTAAAAGCTGAAGGCACAAATCAGGTTTAGGGGAGATAGATAGTCCTATTCAGAGCTAAAATTTGTACAAAAAGGCAAAAATATTTTTCCATCCAGCACTTGCAACAGGGAGCCTAAACCTGCCTAATCCCTGCTCCACATAATCACCAAAAAATACGTGTCAAAAGTCTGTCTGTCGGTGTAAAGCTGGAGATATTTGACACTTTGTAAGTGTCCCTGAATTATCTGTCTTAGCAACATACACCTCTGCTGAGCTGTGCAAATACAGCAAAAAGTAGGGTTCTGGTGAAACCAGTATTTACACACTATCTCAGTGTTGGAAGTAATTAATCTTCAACTGTATGAGGCTCTTTGTGATGTAAAGCAAGTGCTGACACTTTTGTGTAAACATGAAGATTAGCATATTTACAAACTGGTAGATGTTACTTTGATCAGTGGCTGCTTGCACTGGAAAGGCATGCTGGCATGCGGGTTTGCTCTTCATGTGACAAAGACGTCTAATCCTTTTACACTATTCTCAGATCCATATTTAGAATTCTGACTTGTGTTTTCTATATCCACTTGAGCTCACCGTTTGGTTTGTTTAGCAGTGTTCATCCACTCACTCTTTATACTCACTAGTGACTCATTCCAGTTTGTTTTCTTTGCAAAGCAAAGAGTAAAATTCCAAAGTAGTAAATGACCTGGGTGAAAAACCCTTAAACTCCTTTCGATTTAATTACTAAAGCAAATTGGAACCACTTGCAGTCAGGCTTTTTGATGGCCCGTATAAAGATCTTCACTGTTTTTCTTCTTGCTTTTAAGTCAGTTAGTGTGAAAATTAGCCAGCCCAGCTCCAGCCTACTACTGCATCAAGACTTATTTCTGTGTAGATTTAAACTCCTCTGGAAGACTTTGAAAGAGGCATCCTAGATGCTTGTTTTTGTTCATTGTAATTTAATGTTAAACTGTAAACAATACATAATTCATTTTAGTGCAAATTATAGCTTTACATACTCTAAACTGGTTAGTGATGGGATCTTGTGGTAACAAGATAATGACCTGAGCAGGTTAGAACAGGCTGGGTCTTATCTTTTAAGAAGGATGAAATAATGTTATGACATTGTCAGCATATTGTCTAACATGCTAGGATGCTAGCAGCTCATTACTTATGTGCAACCCGTGTGCCTGAGTAAACGATTGCAAGATTGGCCCTTCTAGGTGTACATGTGTTGGCAAGACCTAACATGCCAGGCAACCGCAGAACAACAGGAGAGGTGTGTAGTTGAGGTGGGCCCACACACGCTCGCGGAAGAAAGCTGATACTGAATCTGTTTGGTGGGTGGGGTACCACTGCTGTTGTCACTGCTGGTGCCTTCATTTGAATGTTGAACGCAAATGTCCTCAGCCTACCCACGGTTGTTGGAGATGGGAGACACAAGTCTCCTTGGTCTTGGAAGCTTTCCTGCTTTCCTCTGGCAACCTGGAGCTTTGCCTCCATCCTCAGGCACACCTGTTAGCTTGTCAAAGATGAGGAAACTCCTTCTCACCAACCTACTGTCTTCTAGAAGGTGTGAGGTTAAGCCCATACTCTTAGGCACTTGATCTGGCTCCTATCCATGCACTAAAACCTCTGATCTGATTTTAAGGCTCTGACTCAGTTTCCATTTGGCAACAGCTCCCACTGATAAATGCATGATTTGGAGATGCAGCTGCCACCCAGCTGTTTGCCCTTATGGCACAACTGGAAAGACTACTCCAGCATTTTACCAGTGGTTTAAGCTAATATGTTGGTCTGTAAAGTTGAGATGCTGAGAGCATCCCCTTCCACCCTGCAGTGCAGAGGTGTAACTGCTGCCAAAGGAGTGCAGTGGGCAGCTGATGGTGGCAACAACTTCTGAGAGATTGACTACAGCCCTCAGTGGCTGTTGTCTGCCTTGCCCAGAGCTGTAGGCTCTCCATGCAAAATGAAAAGCAAAATAAGTCTTGGCCATCTCTTGAGCATCTTTAAAATGGATCAGAGTGATATATGATTCCATATACTAAAGCACCCCACCAGCTTTCCAGCCAAGCAGGACATCTATGCTCACAAGGTTGGCCTGAGGCCCTTTGGTGGGATATTAGACATTTTACCCTGTTAAGAAATAGCTGTGAATAACACATAAGAAAGGCATATAACGCTGCCTTGTGTCCTACATTCATTTTTCCAGGGCCACTGTCCCAGGTGCACCACTGAGAGCAAGGTTAGCATTTCCCCCTTGAAATATTGCAGTCTGTAGTCTGCAGTCACAAAAAGTTAGGGAAAGTTCAGGTTTGTGGAGCTTTCCCGCTTTGTATCTAACATATGAACAGTAAAGACAGGATCTGTGTTTTGATTTCTTGTTAAGCAAGTGCTCAGAAAAGAAACTGATATACTTTTCTTGCATTACTTGCAGAGCGTCACATGTATGTTAGATCTATTACTGATTAAAACTCTTGTTAAACCGAGGATCAAAAAGAAAGCTCGACACCTCATTTAGCTCTTTTCATGACTGGATTAGCCTAAATAGAACAACTGTACAGGAACAGACACTTAATTTTAAAAATATTTTCCTATCTAGGCAGAGAAACAGTGAATAGAGTATATAAGTAGGGAGGAGGAAAATGTTTGATTTGGTTGTGGTAATGAAAAACTATTGGGTGAAATCTTGACCCCACCAAAGTCAATAGAAGTTTTTCCACGGTTTTCAGTGAAACCTACTGTATTTCCTATCGATATTTAAGGGGAAAAAAATCCCCTACTTCTGCAGGTTATATTGTTACTATTTAAAATGGAATAGCTGGTTGCACATTTATTAACTAAAACCAGTGTATTAACTGAAACCTTCCTAAGTAGATATTCATCTCTGTGGTTTACTAAAAGTTTTCAATATGTCTCGGTCAATTTTAACTTAATAAACAGATTAGAAGACATGTAGTTAATATGCTAAACAAAATAGCATTTTGGTAGTTTTACTCTCAATATCTTTATTTGTGTTTTAATTTTTTCCATGTTGTGGGTGTTCAGCACTTCTGCAACTTAAATGCGCAAGCAGACAGCGAACACTTTGCAGCCAATACTGGAATATAAGGGTGGATCCTTCAGACTGATTTCCTCCTGTTTCTCCTGTGTGTTGCTAAATCAGGGCAATGGAAGACCCAGTCTCCAAATTGCTGAGCCTGTGCTGTCTTGCAAGCCAGACCCGAAAATACATTAACGTGACCACAAGTAAGCAGGGCAGGCTTGGACCCTTGGGATTATAGCCTGACTAGGGGCTGAGAGTGTGGAGGAAATTTCTACAAAGGCTGCAAAAAGGGCATAGAGACTCAGGACTACAGTGGAGCTGAAATAGTCCTGGATGACAGGATTTGGGGCTGGCATTCATCTCTGTAAGACTCAGATCCCAACCATGAACATCACATGAACTTTGATGTATTTAATGTTGTCCATGGCTGTGCTGTAGTAGGCAGGACTGACCCTTTTATGCTCTCACAGGTCTTTTTTTTCTGACAGTTTTATGGGCATAAATAAATAACAATCTTCATTTTAGGAAGAGCATGTATTTAGGAATTTTAGGATACTAATTTCATGTTGCCCTAGAGCATTTTCTGCAAATGTTAGCATGCACATACTGTTTCTGGTGATTAAAGCAGAGTATTTTGACTTTAAAGTGGCATCTTCTGAATAAATCTGTCTCCAAATGATTTATGCATGCCATTAGGATTTAGTGCTGGTAGTTGTCCTGGGAAGCCTGATCTGGTCTTTCAAGACTTGCCTTAGCTTTATCAGTCCATTTACATGTGGTCATATTTCAACCTCCAGGAGCTTTAAAATGTTTAGTACACAGAACACAAATTTAGGCCTGTGTTTGTTTTTATTGGTGGAACCTCTTTCCTTTCTTCAACATTCTCAAATGTTCCCTACTTTAAGTAGAGTTATCTAAGGTAATCCACTCTTGCCCTTACCAGGGATATTCCACTTTGTTCATAAGCACATAACATAACTCTAGTCCCCAGTGATTTCATTGTGAAATTAAAACCCAGACACTCATCCAGATGTCTTAGAAGATAAGGGCAGGCCTAATCCATATGTCACAGAGGACTTGAGGAGCAGGAATTCACCTATACATCATCACGTTGTTATTAGCCTGGACCATGGCAAGCCCAACACAAACATTTTCCACAGGGCTTGCATTCAAGCTTGGCAGTGTTAAGAAAATACCCTCCAGCAATGTGTTATTTTAGGCTGAAACAAAAGTAGACATGAATGGCAAGAGGAACAGAGAAGTATTGTTTTTATTTTCAATGTGAACCCATAACTTGTGTTAAATGAAAATCTAACCAACTAAGATGTAAATACCATCATGTTCAAATGAGCTATCAAATATCAACACATTTATTTTGTGATGGAGTACTGATGCTTGTCTTAGGCACTGTGGGAAGGGCAATTTAGATAGTAGAAGCCAAAAGCTTTACCTGATTAAAACTGATATGATGATTGATTTTGACAGAGAGAAATCACTTCCATTGCAAAAAAGAAGGCAACAAAAACGTTGTGCGTTTGTCATTAATATGAATGGCGGCACTGAAATTTAAAAAAAAAGTGGGCCTGTGAAAGGGAAATTTTACCTCTTTTTTCGCAGTTCTGCCACAGAAGTCACCACCAAAGCTACCATAATTATTTTATAAAATCCATGGAAAACTGTGAGGGTAGGGACTAGAACCCACCTCTCCAGGAGGTGACCTAGCCTGCACAGCCACCCATTTCTGTCTGTTCCTGCCTTCGCTTTCTGCTTCTCCATCTTGCCCTGGGAGCACTCCCAAAAGTGAGAGATGTTACAGGATAACAGTGAGGCTGAGTTTGTGATTAAAGTATTGAACTGGGAGTTAGGACTGGTTTGGATTCGGCTTCTTCCTGCCTGTGTCACAGATGTTCTGTGTGGCTCTGTTTTTGACAAAATTCATCCCTGTGCCGAGAGCCAGCTAGAGGCTTGGATGCCTTCTGATGCTGGGAGACGAGCAAGGCTTACCCACTGGTTGAACATTATACAAGTATATTTAGAAAACTCTAATGGCATGTAAGCTCCGTGGTGTCCTTCAGCAGAGGGCTGAACTTCTTGTTTATAGTCAGTGCCTCAGTGCTCCCTCCCGCCAAGCAGGAAAACTGCAAGGTTAATCACATTAACATTTGTGAAATACTACTGTAATGTAAGGGACACATCAGTGTGTGTCTGCTAGAAGGAAAGCGTACAGATTTCAAATGAGCTGCCCAGAGTTTAGCCCTTACTGAATAGTCTGAGTCTCACAAGCATGAAAAAGCGCCCTGGAAAAATCTTCAGAAACAAAGAATAAGCTAAGGGTTGGTTTTGTTCTTTTTGTTTGTTTTTTTTTTAATATTAATATCAACTGTACATTCATGCAAAGATATTTATGAAAAATCAAGACTAGCAGAAAGAGAAGCAGAAAAATGACAGGACAGAGAGACACTTTTTAAAGTGTAATGTGGGTTTGATTTTTTTGTTTTGGGAAGTAATCCAGGTTACCCTAACAGAAAGCAGAGACACATTTCAGCTGGGGTCTTTTTGTGCACAATGCAATGGCAAAGCAGTTCAAGACCAGTTCATCTGTGTGAAAATATGACCCTGTATGAGTCTGGAGGTCAGTGAAACCACTGTTGATCTGCTCAGGGCATGCTGGTCACTGCTTTGGGGTCACTTTGATTTATGTGCTTGGATTTTCCACTTCCAGAAGAATAAAATGTGGGTGACTGTCTCTTAGTTGACTCTCATTTGTTGTTGTAGGCATGCATTTTTCTCAGAAATATGCACTATATGAGAAAATATGATAAATTTAATGTAAGGATATAAAGTGACACTTTTATGGAAGATGAATGCATTCTCAGTCATAATTAGAAAACCCCCTGAAAACCATGGCTTTTTTTCTGGTTTCTTTTAAACAATATGCGAATGTGTCCTTATTGTGGTTTGAATGTTTCACAGTTTTTTAGGGCTTTACTTTTAAGATGCTTATGTGAAGGATGGAATGAATGGTAACACCATTTAGTGGATGGGATAGTTGAGGCAGAAGCAGAATCAGTGATAAGCTACAAGAAATCTGTAGCAAACCAGAAAGTTAATAATTATTTGCTGCTCTAACTCCTCCTTTCCAACTTCAAAAGTAAAATTAATGGAAGTTTTAAATTTACTTTCTTAGTGCAAAAATTACAACTGCTTCTCTGCTGAGAGATCTTGGGAGTGTTGCCATAGGTGGTCACAACTCCACAGAGAATTTGGGGCACAATCTTGACTACCTCTTGAAGTTTGGCAAGGACTTCCAGGCCTTCACAGTGACTCTGGGGACACCAGCTCTGGCTTCCTGAGCATTTCACTGGCAGGAGCTGGTACTAAATACCTTCTTCCTGCTGTGCAGCTCAGCATGGCGAGAGAGGTGGAGATTCAGAGCTCTGCTGGAGGCATCAGGAGACATTTAAAGCATGCCTGTGCCTTGACTTGTTTTGTCTCATAAGTGTTAGATCAACTGGTTTTGTGGGTACAAGGGAAAATATGTGTTATCTATGGAGGATGGGAAGAAAAGGGGTGAATACTACAGAAGTGTATCATATTTCTTTGTATTAATACCTTACTTCAGATGAGCTATTTAGTCAGTGTTGTTTCTGTAGAAGTGTTCAGAAGGCACGAATAAGTTGAGGAAATATGACACACCGATTTCACTGCCACTTCCGTTATTCCACCTAAATAACAGTTTAGAAACAGAATTTGAACATGAGTGAAGAAACACCACATCTATGACTGTGCTGTAACTGCACCATTGTACTTCCAGGACCATTTGTTGGGTGGTTTTACACAGTCCCAAAACATTGGCTTTCATTACAGTCTATGAACAAAACATGGGGCTGGAGATGCCACAGTTACAAAACGTTCAACATGCTTCTCAGTACTTGTTCCTTAGAATAACTGCTTCACAAGCCTTCTCCTTCAAGACATCTTTAAGGCTGTTTAATACCCCCTTAGTTGTCATTTCTGTCAGCACTCAGCACTGTGAAGAGTTGCTGAACTAAACCATATTAGCAGGTCTTTACAATTATTTGTAAATGTTGGGATGCTCAGAAGATTATTGCACTATTACATTGCCTTTGGTGCCTGAGGGGAGCACAAATTATATCTTATCTGCAGGAATAGCACTGAGGAGCCAGACCATCTTATGAGATGCTGTGGTGCTCAACCCACTTCCAATCCCATCACTGGGATTGTCAGGGTACAATTTATATCAGTGAGCAGAATGGACATATCCTCTAACATTAGAGTTTCGCATGAATCTAATGCATGGGAAATGGATTTTTTTTTTCTTAAATGGATAAAAATATCTTCTCATCTGAAACGTTAAACTGATGACATTTCAGAATTCCATTTGGAGAGATGGAAAAACAGATGATCTGTGTTTTTTAAAACTCTTTCTGATAGCTGGTGCTTCTTGCCTATACAGTTGTTTGAAGTATTACTGACAAAAAGCATTTCAAACTTTTGACTGTATATCTGACTCCAGTAAGGTTTGCCTATAATTGTCTGTATTTAACTAAGGAAAACTACTGTTTTATGCTACTTATTCATCCAGGATTGTCAGAACTGGAATCTGGAAGTTAGGTTCCTAGAATTTCAAAGAAGTGGTCCAGTTTTCAAAAGCACTGAGCAACCTCTGCATGCCATGGAAATTGTCTAGGGTTTAAAGCTCTGGGAAAAGGTCAGGCTGGTTGTTTTGTAACCTAAATTTAAGCTCCTACATACTAAAAATGCCAAGGGAGAAATATCCCATATCATAAGCCAGTTCTTTAAAAAGAGACATGCTTTTAACAACTGCTTAATTGAAAGCAAAGCTTACTTTCAATATGATAGGAACATATTTATGCTTGTGGTTATGCTGTCTGTGTAATTTCCAACTTAAAAGGATGTCAATTATTGCATAACTGTACTGGCCAGTGAGCCATTTACACTGGCTCCTAAAGTAGAAAATAAAATTTGTTTTATTCTTAATAGCTACATATATCTCTTTATCTATTGTCTCTCTGCTGCTGGAAGCTGCTGAGAGACCTGCTGGCATACCTTACGGATCTGGCAATGGGGAAGACTGACTGTCATGAAACACTCTCAGCTTCTGTGTGCCAGGGCATTGCAATGGGAGGCTTTGGGGAGCTTCCATCTGACTGTAATGTGAGAAACTCTCAATGCTGTGCGCGTTGCCTGTGATGGAAGCTTAAAACTAAGGGCATTATCTCACCAAAGAGCCTCAATGACAGAGGCTGCACTCAAGACTGCAGCTCCTAATTCACTCCAGGCTGAGCGTGAAGGCTTCCTACCCGTAACGGGAGTGAAACCCTGCCTCACTTCTGCTTGGGGTTTTGCTGTGGCGTTCAGTGAAGGTGGATTTCATCACTGGATGGTGTATCCTGACATGGGCGTGGGAGCGTGTGAGCTGAGCTGGAGCACTGAAACCATGAGAAGGGCAGCAACCTGGAGGATATCATGTGTGGTAGAGGGAGGGGGCACCTGGGAGGGGGTGGAGGCAGAGAGAATCACTTCTGCATGCAAATGCTTCCTAAAAAGGGGCCCTTGAGTGGTGAAAATGTTTTAATATGCGAGCTTTGATTTTATCTCTGTATTTTCTGATGTTTGAGTTTATGCTTTATCATGTGAAACATGGTAGAGGATGATAGTTTGTTCTCAGTTAGGGTAATTAAAGTTATAATACAGAACCAGAGCATAATTTGGATTGGAAGAGACCTCGGGAGATCCTGAGTCTTTTGGAGCAGAAAGGGACGTCAGACCAGGTTGCTCAGCAGGGCCATGGAAACCCCCACAGATGGGGACCTCACAGCCTCTCAGAGGAGCCTGTGCCCTGCCTGGATGGCCCTGGGGGGAAAAGTTTCTTCTGGTGGCAGCCTTGGGAATGAGAGATGAGTCCTGACTGGGCATGCTGGCCACACTAGCCAGTGCTAATACTCTCGAGGCCCTTTGCCTCTTTCCATCTGAGAGTAACCCCTGCTCACCTGATGCAGTTACTGCCAGAAGGCAAGTACTGATTATATGACCATAATTCTCAGAAAGAGTGCGTGCCTTTAATTTTTCTCTTCTTTTTTCATTAAGTTGTTAATAAAGTCATTAAGATACCACAATACAATCTATGTTGGGGAGGTCCACAGGCATTGAGGTGCATTTTCAAAATCACATGAACACAAGTCAACTTTCCATTTTCATGTCTTACACTGATTTCCCAGTGTGCTTGCTTCTGTGCTACGTTAGAATGGCTGCACTTAGAAATCACCAGCCCCCCCCCCCTTTTTGTTTTAAGAAATGGAATAACATTGGCATTTCAACCAACATTTCCTCTCTCAATAAAAAACAGGTCTGCTGTTTTAAGGGGTTTGAATAAACTACTACAGGCCAATAATAGCTGCTGTGATTTTGTAACTGGGGAAAATTTCACTCATTGGAGCACTATGACCCCTGTGAAATCAATGATGCTGCACCAGTGTAGAAAAAAGTTTGTCCAGTGATTTTAAAATGCCCAACACATGTCTCTGTGAAGGCTGGTGGCTGACCTGGCTAGCTTTCTGAAGCAAGTTTCTGTTGCTTCCTGGCTCTCTTCGGGAAAGGAACTGTAATAAACAGCACTGGTTCCTGAAACTCGTTCAAAGGAAATATATAGACTGATGTGCAGTAAAAAAAATAAATAGCATTTTTGTTTTTAAATGAAAGGCAGAGAGACCAAGGCTGCTAATCCTAATGTTCTGGCTGCTCTGCAGATTTTATTGCACAAGTTAAAGGTGTGTTTCTTTTCTTTGTGGTGCTGGTTGTGTTGGTAAGGAAACCAACACACAATTCACCCAAGGTAACGTTATAAATGGGGCATGTTTATTCAGAAATGCCCTCCTTCCAAGCAGAATGTACTTGCCTGGCCTATATTTACCAGTAAGAAACTTGCCCAAATTTTCTGAACCAGAAGGAGAAGCATTACCCCCGAGGCCAGGACTGAAAATCACCAGCCCTCCCATGATGGCATGCAGGGAGCGTGATTTTTCATGGGTGGCCCAGGGCTGGCACTCCATCCCTTTGGGGTCATTTCTCACCAGCTCTACAGGGTGCTTTCAGCCACGGTGGCATGGCTTTCGTGTCCTGTTTAGTTTTGCCTTGCAGAATTGTCGAGTTTGCCTTTTCAAGCTCTCTGTGTTTGATGTTTTCTACGAACTCCCCAGTTCCTGGAGTCATATGAGAAGCTTAGCTATTACTAAAGGTTTTTAGGCTTTGTAAGGATAGAAAAAAAGCTTCTAAGCACAACTTTCAAATGCAAACTTCACAAACTAATAAAATGAACCTTTACATTCATTGAGTTTTAACATCTCCTGGTTTTCTAGGGCATCATTTCTGACTTGCGACTATTTGAGGTCAGCAGCACTGCTGCTGACTCTGGGCATTCAGGCTGCATTTACATTGCTTGGTTTGAGATATTCCTGGGAGACTTACTTCCACTCTCTGTGCATTTAGCTACAGCCTGGGAAAAGTGGGAGAATATTTTTCAATTCATGCTTTTTCTTTCCCCTTATTTTAACCTCAAACTTTCTGTCTTTTAGGATGCTAATTTAGCTGTTATTCTGAAAACCACATTTGCTGCTGAGTATAATTATTGGTGATAAGTTGTACAAAGAACTGGATAAGTGTGTACAAGTTGACACTGGATGGACTGGAGAGGTATTCTGACAGTAGCAGGTAAAGTATAAGAAGGAAAATTAGAACATGCAATAATTTTGAATCTGCGTGACATTTTGTGAATTTTTACTTTTCACATATTTTTTTTTTTGAAGTTTTTCTCTGGTGTCACATATATGTTGTCTCCTCTTGAAAAGAGAGGAGGAATTTAAAGGTTTCTGTGAATTTTAAAAACAAAAGAGTTTTTATTTATATCATGAAAGACCTCGATTAGAGCTGTTATGGAAAATAACAGGTGACTGAGGTTGGCCTCTGAAGGCCAATGCTGTCAGATCCTACTAGATGGTCATCAGCTCTGTCAGAGGACACAATTTTACCAACTTCTACTTAAACGTTTCATTTCTGATTGATATAAAGATATGTACTGATTCATGGATCTTGGCCAAAGACTCTGAAGTCTTGTAAGTTATATTTTACAAGTCTTCTAAAAGAGGAAAGACAAGAACTCTTTTCTCCAACCAGGTAAATGTGTGACTATAGTAGTATTAGAAGGATCCTTGAAGTGTTTTCCTTCACATACATAGAAGTCCCTGAAGTGTAAGGCACCAAAGAACCACACCCAAGAAGACCTAAGGTATTTTTTTTTGTGCTCTGCTGGAATTTTTTTGTTTCACGAGTGTTTGCCTGATAGGGCATGGTTGAAATGACCCTCTTAAAATCTACTGTTAAAACTTGAAATGACACAAGTCTGAATCGTGCAAGCTAAAGGGCATTATCCTGGATTTATGTGCTTGAGTCTCTTGGCACAGGCAGTAAATGCAGAAAATAGACTTTTAATCAGTAGAAATGCTCCCAAATTCTACAGGTGTGTTGCTGTAGACCACAGTCTGAACATGTCTCCCTTCTTTCCTACCTGACAGTAGACTCATATTGGAACATGTCCAATGCTTTAATGAATTACAAACCTGTAAAATATTTCTTTTCCTCTGCCTGTGGTAACTGCTCTTTAACCTGGCAGTGAGACTGGGTGAAAATAGGCACTTGAGACTGACTCATGGCGAAATATGCTGTTTGTGGAAACAGGGGCTGTGCCACAGAGCGGGGCCACTGCACCTCGGCCACGTACCCAAATGCGGTGCCAAACAATGGAGAGACCCTCCATGGCCATGCTTGATGCCAAGTACGTGTGGGGGAGCTTCTTGCCTCAGCCAGGAGCTGGGGAGAGGGCTCGGGGCAGGGTCAGGCAGGGAAAGGCATTCCCAGCGTTGCTGTTCCTGTGCTGCACAGGGGGAGCGGTGCCAAACACCACATGCACTGTTGGCATCTCCGATTACTTCTGCTTCTGTAAGTCAGGAACCATTCCACTGAAGCCAACGGCACCTCATTAATGTTAAACTGATGTGAATAAAAGGCAACTGGGACATATATGTTTCCATACCTTTATACTACTGGGTCTGATTCTACTTTTGCTCACACTAGTTTGATATTGATACAGCTCCTCTGGCTTCCATGACATGAATCTGTATTTAACCTCGGTCAGTAAGATCTCCATCAGCTTCATCTACTTCAAAAATGTGTGCCTGGAGCTGTTTGGAAAGGATGGGTCTCTAAAAGATGAACAGGAGATGGGAGGTAAGAATAAGAAAGGGATCAAGAAACAGCTAGAGGATGGAGCTTTATATTTCTTGTCCTTGTTTGCCTACAGTTTGTTGCCTTTGTCAGTGAAAAAATGGGAGAGGTAAAAGAAGGGAATGTCTCTTGAGTTAGTGGTTGTCTTCGGGCTGAGTGAAGTCCTGGGGTAGAAACATCTTAGTCCCCCCTTCTTCCCTCATTTCAGCTGTTCTGTGCGTTGGAGGGGAAAAAAACCCTTCTTTTTTTCCAATACAAAATAGGAAAGAGCTACAAGGAAACAGCAGATTATTTTTTTCCAGTTTGCCTTAGGGTTTCCTGGAATTTTTGCTACTGTACATTTATTTAAAGTAACCCTATCTGTTTAAATACATGCTGATCTTTGGTTGCTCTGAGATCAGAATCAGCCCTGAAGAATGCCTTTTGCTTGCAGTCATTTTTGTATTGTCAGTTCTTCCTCCTCACCCCCTGCCACGCTGACCTCCGTGGTATCAGGTGACGATAGGATAAACTGCAACATATGTGGTCCCGGGCAGAAAGCAAGTTATGATCCAAACCCATACAGAAGTTGTGATCTGTTGTCAATCTCCTCAAGGATGATGAAGCAATCTGTTTCCAAATGAAGGTAGATGTAAGATAAATTCTTTGACTGCTATTATATTTTTCTTGGCATTAACCAGACACTGTTACTGTTTTGTGGCTTTGTCACCACCAATTATGAACTAAAATAACATCATCTGCTGCAAAGTGTTGTGATCCAAACCTCCTATGCCTCTTTGCAGTGACATTGCGAATAAATAGAATCAACTCCAACAATTCATTAATACATGTTTAATAAGACTTTGCAAAGTTATGTCAGGCACTTAGAGAGGATGTGTGGAAATAAAGACTCAGTCCTTCAGTGTCTAACCCAGCTGAGCTGCCTCCCTAATTTTGCTGAAACAATACGTGCAGGTAAGGGTTTGCTAGAGCTCTGGAAAGATTTTTGTTGTGCACTCTATTTAAATACTCTGCGCAGTTATCATCATTACATATCTGAAATGAAAACAAATCTTTTATAGTGAAACTTAGGACGTTATGCAATAAACTAAAATTTATTGTTTAATCCTCCAACCAAGCTATTGCAGACCAAATGGAATTAATTAAGATTTTTTTGTTGGCTGCCTCATTTTCACAATAAACATATTTTTATTTGAGAATTGTGTATATATGAAAATATTTCAAGGAAAGATAAATTATTTAAATGGACCAGCTTTGCTTATTTTGAAAATATATTTTTAAAAAGGTAAAATGATTTACTGTTTTATTGTCTAGACTATATGTAAGCTATTGCTAATTAATACTGCCCTTTCTGATGGCTTTGCAACAGGCATAACTCAAACAAACCAATTATAAATGATTTTTCAATGTAAACTTTTAACAGTGTAGCCTAAGGGCTTGCTCAACATAAAAGTACAATTTAGAAAACATAAGTTTTAACTAAGGTCAGGATATATCAGGCGATGATGGATGTACATGTAAAAACATCTGACTGCAGAATGACAATGTTTTCTTCAAGACTAAGCAAAATGTTGGTGGCAGTGATAAGTAGAATGAAAAATAGCCTTGAATGAACTAGCCAGAAGGTTTGGGTTTGGGATCTGGGTTTCTGACTTTTTTTCTTTAATGTGTGTATTTTCTTCAGAGTTTTGCAAATCAGAGTTTCAGGGATGCTGCAAACAGTATAGTCTGAATGTTAGACCTATTTTCTACAGCAGGCCCATGAGAAAGTCAGACTTTTCAACACCATCTGCCATCTTGGGTCTTAGGTAGGAATTAGGCCCCTTTCTTTTCCTAGCTGGTAGAGCAGAGCCCTGCCGCTGTGGGACTGCACCGAATGTCCTCTACCCGCACATGGTGTGGTACTGACTGCTGTTGGTGACACAGCTCATCTGGCT
The DNA here is from genome assembly GCA_034008185.1 of Gorsachius magnificus. Taxonomy (NCBI): domain Eukaryota; kingdom Metazoa; phylum Chordata; class Aves; order Pelecaniformes; family Ardeidae; genus Gorsachius; species Gorsachius magnificus. Next base: position 29,135,534 of record CM067088.1, on the reverse strand, counting down.
TTAAGTTTCCAGCTACTGAATGGAAAACATCACGGCCCTGCAATGCAAAACACTAATCTAGTATATTCTAACATCACAGGTTTAAGCTTGTTGACCGTTTTGGAGGGTAAAGTCTCATGAGAAGATCTCTGTTTGAATAGGTGGTGGTTGACTGCCCCATGCTGTCTTTAAGACTATTCATCCTTATTGTCTGTCTTTCAACAGCCTGAGTGAAGCTGGCACAAGCTTGCATCATGTGCTGTATCTAATTTGGTAGAAGGAGTCACATGTCCATAGTATGATCTGTATCAGATTTGTACGGCTGAGTCATCTGGTATCAATTCTGGTGGAGCGAAGGCTCCATAGCTGCAGACCCTCACATGTTCCCAAAGTTCCCACTCCCATCTTGTAACTCATTTATCACAGTTCTGCCATAGTGCTGCTCCTCTGCCATCTCCCTAACTCACCCGTCGCCTGTTCTGTAGCTTGGGAATGTCTTTTCCCAGACACATGAGTCACCTCATCCTGGACTCAGCAGCCCAGTAAGTCACACAAGCTTTGAAAATGATTCCTGAACCTCTCAGTCTTTTGTGTAGACTGCATGAGAAATCAGAGTTTGTCAAGACATCCCTCCTTCTCCTTCAAGAAGTCCATAACTTTGCCTCCCTTCACATGTGGGGTCCCCACAGCCTCTTGCAGAAAGGTTGGAGAAAATTGTTTCTGATCAAGCCAATTCCTTCTCTTCTCAGCTGAAAACCTTTGTCCTGGTCATCAACACACCACCCGCTGTGACTGCGCCTGGTTCCTCCACCCACAAGGTGCAATGAAGGACAGCCAAAGACATAACCATGGTTTCACAAAATGTGGATGGAAATGGTACGTTGGAACTGGGTCACCAGGTTATCAGCCAAGCTTTGACTGAAGGTTTGTCATTTTGTTGAAGTAAAAAGTAATTTTGCTGATAAGTGAAGGCTAATTATTTTTTCTTTTAATAAAAACACTGCCGCCTTCTACATGTATTAGAATTCCAACCTTAGTTGCCAAACAGCGTATGTATATAGATGTTGGTGAAACCCAGTGGATGCTACTGGGATAAACAAATTACAGCTTAGTTGAATTAGAAACAGTTATAACTTCTGCTATCATGCTTATTTGTTCTCTCTTCTTGTGAGAGGAGTCATTGCACTGGTGAGGTCTCCCTTCTTTTTTCTTGTCATCTATAATCACTTTGAAGGGATTAATAATTGTACATTTTATCCAGCATCTCGGCTTGATGACAGGGCAATGTTTAATGAGAGCACAATCAGTGTCCTGGCTCTTTGGGAGAGCCAAGGCAGCGCTCACAGTGGAAATCATTGAAAATAAACATGTGGGAGCTTAAGCACTCTTTAATAACTCCTGCTTGTTTGGTTAGCAATTTTCATGATTTTTGTTCATTGTGCCTGGCTCTGCTGCTGTAGAGGCATGGTTATTTATAGTGCCAGGGGAGGTTATGATCTCTTTATATAAACTAGGGGACAGACATAGAATATAGTAAATTCTGAGTCATAGTAAGTGTTTTAGTTTTGCAGCTCTAAGGCCAAAACCAAACATCCACAAACACAAAGCATAAGCGGGATATTTTTCTCCCCAAGTTTTAAATCATTAAGAAATAACTGTTGATATTGTTAGTATTAGCCATTAGATCAAGAATTAGCTGTTAGACTATAGTAGAATTAGGATACCTATTAGGATACTGATGCACCAAGTACCTAGAAAAGCTATGGATTTGTAGGCATGCTTTGTCCTGTCTGTAGCTTTTAGTTCTACTTAAGTATTTAGAATACATTTGCTAAAGGCAAGATGATGTTACAAAATGGCACTACCTGTGTGTTGGAAACAATTACTCGATTATTTCCTTCTCAGAGGTGCCATGGGTTGCTGTACTTGTACAGAGCTTGGGACCATATGTGCTTGATCTGAAACAAAGGGTTGAAAAGGGTCTCAGCTGGGTGGGATGCATACTGTGTGCAGCATTGCCGTCCTTCAATGGAATGACTTTTGCAGTGCTCACAAAGATTTTAGCGAGCGCTTGGCTGCCTTTTGTCCCTCAGCGCTGGCCTGGACCGCTTGCCCTGCCAGGGAACATGGACATTTTCCATGGGACCTCTGGGAAGGGCTCGGCCTCATTGCAGCGGAGAGGACTGGCTCAAAACCCACTTCTCCCATTCTCTCCCCAGTGGGAATCTGCAGGAGCTTTGCTTTGTGGTGTGTGATGGCTGTGGCATTTCCTGCACCACAGCTCAGGTGGGGCAGGGAGGGAAAGTGATAATCCCTGTCGTGCCAACATTTAGCACCTAGCTGGCAGTGTGCCCTGTGCATGCCAGGGTATTAACACAGGGGACAGGGCTACACTGCCCAGAAACTTTGCCATCAGTGATGTGAAACGTCGCTATAAATTCGGAGAGAGCGTGAGAGTGCCTGTTGACATGTACTCAGACAAATCCTTGGAGCTCGACCAATGCTCAGGGTACAAACACTCACCCTGGGTGCTGGTCCAAGGCTCTGGAGGCACCAGAAGGCACCACAGAATTAGTGCTTCAATACCTAGCGCCTTGTCTCATGCTCAGCTAATTTTTGGAGGGCTTGGACTCTGGCAGTGAATACACGACCCGGTGTCAGACTCCCCTTGGGTGGCATCCTGTCCTGTAAATGCTTCGGTGAAGAATGCTGCACAATGTTCCCCAGACCTTATTAACGAGGGAAGCAGTTCTCCCTCAGACCCTCTTCAGGTAGCCAGCACATTATCAGGCAGCCTGGAATGCACTCTGTCCTCTTGCATTATAGGAGTGATTCAGATTTTTGCATAATATATTTGATTTGTAACTTATGTATGTGGTAATTTGGGAGATATTTGAGTAGGACATTTCCTTTTCTTGTTACTGCTAGTGTTTGAAATAATGAAAATTTATTCTTTCTCAAGTGAACTACACGGGGAAGGGTAGCCAAGAGCTCAGGCTGTGGGCGGTGGGACTGTGGGGGCCAACAGTATGTTCAGCAAAAATATATATTAACATGGAATACAAGGGAGGGATTTTTTTTCCTTTTTTGCTTCTGCTTTATTTTTCAATGACAGAAGCTGCCTTTGAAAGACAAGAGTAGTATTTTTTTGAACAGACTCCCTTTTCCCTTCAAAACCTTAATGTGACGGGTGGGTCAGTTTAGCTGGCTGCTTTACGTGCTTCCACAGGGCCTGCTGGGGAGGGGGAATGGTCTGGGGTGAGTTTTGCTCCTGCCCTCCCAGCAGGAGCAACGGGCTTCTGCCCTCCTTACCTCCTTTGTTTTAGGGCAGGTTTTTTATATACCATTATTTATAATTTCTCTAATATAATTTTTATTTATTCTTTTATGTATTTTATTTCTTGTCTAATGAAATTAATTAATTAGCTAAAATTATTATCTAATTTTATTTATTACAATATATATTACTTTATATTTATATTTTTTATTTCTTTTTTTTCCAGATGTTGGAAACTGTCAAAATATGAAGAAATACCAAGAAGCAAGTATATAGGGCACCCCACAGGAGTCCTTAGTCCATCGCTGACCTCATGCTCTTTTAACAAGACTCGCTGATTCAAGGGTGGCCTAGAAGGGTTAGCCTGCATGTTGCTCCTCATGCCTCTGCCCATGCATGAGTGCATGTACGCACACGCACGCAGAAGCATAGTGGTGCCTGAAGTCCAGAAAGCCCAACAATGTCTGGAGGCTGGAACCAAGACCTAACCATCACCTACCTCAGCACAGTGCTTGTTGTGCAATGATAGCTCATTACATCAGCATACTTTTAGTCCACCAACACCAACCCACATCTCCTCAGGCCCTGCTGTCCCGACAACCTCTTGTCTTCCTCTCTACATGGTCATCTCTGCTGGCTCAGTACTTTAACCCCACTTTTTGCCTGCTCCACGTCAGTGGTACTTGCACAACATCTGCTCCGAGATTCCTTGCAAGGAAATGCCCTGCAAATCACTGTGTGGTTTGCAGAATGAATTCCCTAATGACACTCTCATTAATAGTTCTTGCTGCCAAATGCTGTTTGCTTTTACTTTCAGAACTGTCTACATTAATAACGAGTACCTCCACTTGGAAATTATTTACATGAAGTATTGTGCTCATGTCACTGTCACAGACAGCAGCTTCGGACTGGATGAGAGGAAGATGCTGCAATGAATTCATGGAGCAGGTCGGCTGCTGCGAATGCTGCCCAAGGGTGAGGCTGCGTGGCAAAGGGATTACAGCAGAGTTTCCCAGCAGCACTGTTGCTTCCTTCCAGTAATCCAGGCATGTTAGGGGCTAAAGTCTTCAGGACAAACTAAGTGCACATTGATGTAATTGATACATTTGGGTCCAGGAGGCGATCTAACAGGTTTTTCATCTTTGAGGAGATATATCTCTCTGGATGTTACTTGGGAGAGCACATGGGAGAGCATGATGACACTAGGCAAGACCAGTAGCAATGACCAGCAAAAGCAAATGCCAGACAACAGTTGTCTCTGCAGGATGCTTCTACAGATTGCTGAGAATTTCCATACCCTTCTGGCTGCCCTGCCTGAGACGATAAGTGCTCGAGGATTTCACAGCAAAAAAGTCCTGGGAAAAGCAGAACTATTTCTTGTGATAAAGACTGGCTGCACAGTTTGGGAAGATGAGCTTGTCAGGGATGCTGCTGCACTCAGGCTGAACCTGTGGGAAGTGTGCCTGTTCCTAATAAATGCTGTGTGTATTTATGTGACAGTCATTGTGCTTTGCAAGGAGGGAGTCACAGAAATAATTAGTTAAGAGCGTGAGGTTTTTGGCACAGATTCCCTTTTTCAAGTAGCTGTGATGTTCATATATAAGAAAAATTGATTTGGCATCTAGACAGGATTTCAGCACGCTCATGGTTATGGAAATCAGCTATGGGCATGGAGGAAATCTGTATATTGATTCATAAACTGACTTGATGACTTGTTCATACTTTAATATTTTCATGGGCTTTTACCCAAAATAAAAATGTTGGTAGGTACCACTTGCCTGTGCTACAGCACCATCTAAAAATGGTGGGAAGAATGCAGGGAAGAAAGGGGATTTCCTATTAGACAGAGGCCTTTGCTGCCTATGCTAATTAATTTTTTCCTTAAAGAAGAGGTTATTTTGTCATTGCCCTTGCTTATTGCATTAGAATGTGCACCTATATAACACCCAAAGAAAAATGGTTTCCTATGAAAGACCCTCAGTTTCATGGACACTTTTTCTTTTGCACGAGCCCAGAAAAGCCCATCCTCCTTCTGCTCACACATGTGCCAATACTGCTAGAACTGCCGTGACTGCATGTATGTAGTAGCAGGAGAATAGCGTTACTTTGGTATCGTGTAGTAGGGCAAAAGCCAGCATGACTTGCTGACTCCTTTTTTTTTTTTCGGTCAGACTCGTTAGGGGTGTTTAGTTGGCATCATCACCAATCCCAAACTGACTTGCAAAAAACATCTACTAATACACTGACTCCTCATGAACACATGTCTTTGCAGGTTTAAAATCTTAATTCCTGAATAATACCTCTGCCTGCCTTGTGGTTTTCTTTGGAGGCCTTCCAGTGCTGACCAATCTTGACCCTATTTGACTTAAGGTATGTGGGCTTGAAATGGAGGCGGTATGGCTGCTGGCCATTATTAAAATGAACGGAAACTATGTCATGTATAATTTCATCTAAGATCCAGTATGATAACAATATGTGACCAAATACTGATCTCATTTGCAACAGTATGCTTCCATTGTGACTTCAGAAGAAATCAATGGGTGTAACGTAAGATGAGTCACAATGCATACACTGTGCCATAGCAGAGCAGAATTTTCTCCATAAATAATGTCTCTTTTGGCAAGACGTGGGGAAAAAAAGCCTGAAAATCTATACTATATTGAACTGCACAGTTCAGGAAAGAGGCTTTATACATAACAGTACATTTTTGAACATGTAGGTTGTTCCTTGTGGACTAAACATTTCCCTAAGACAGCTGGTTACTCATTTTCACAAAATTTCTGTAAGTCTTTTCCATGATTGGGGTGTAAGATTAAAAGACCGCTGGGACCTTGTTTGAAACTGCTGTGTTTGGACACCACCTTACATACTGAAAGCACTCATGGAGAAACCAGGGAGACATTTCATGATGTCTCAAGGTGGACTGCTAGAAACATGGAGAAATTTTCATATCCTCAGGACAAGAAGGCCATTTTGTCATTTGGTGGTTGGCTTGTTGCTGCATATTAAATGGTCTGCCAAACTTGTGTCTAATGAGTGATTTAAATATAGGTTGAAGGCAGTTTTTGTTTCCTTGTACTGCTATTTTAAGAAAGATCCCTTAAAATTAATTGACTGATGAACTGTATAATTGATGCTGTCTATGCAGTGAGCACCAGCCAAAACTGATGGGTAGCAGAGCACTGGCATCTTGGTAGAGGCTGCTCTAAACCCTTCAGAGAACCTCTGCTTGCCCTCTCTTTATGCTCTTGGGTAGGAGAGGGCATGTTTAGTTTTCTGCTTACTCTATTCCCTTTTGTACTTGTTCATTTGCTAGGTGCATAAAGGAGAGGAGGTCACTTGTGCACATGGGATAAAGAGGTATTATGAATTCTAAAGTGTTTGCTTTATTGGGAAAAGCACAGCGAGCAGGAGAGTGCAGGAACATAATGTGTGAATATTTAATGAATGCTGTGCCAAGTGTTTGTGTATTTTTTTTTTCTACCTGTAGCAGCTTTATTCATTTGGGAGAGTACTGCGTACAAGATATTCTTTAGTAGTATGCTGGCTGCTGTTTAGTTTTAATAAATTAAACCCTTTATATCAATGTAATATTCTTTAGACAAGCGCTTCCAAGACAGATTAGAAATGAACTTAAGGGGATTAAAAGCTTCTCTTTCTAAAAACAATGTTTCAGATGGGAAATCCACTTATTTATGTCACTTTCAGTGGACTACATTTGTCTTTAATATGTTGCTGCTGCTAAAGAAAGCAGGGCTTTGCCCATGACTGCAGCCTTTCTGCTCTGCTTTACATACAGAGCGATGTTTATTTTCTTCAGTACAGTAAGTCGCTTTGGGAAAGATTGATGGCTTCCCATAAAACTGTGAGCAATCATTTTCTTTCTTATTTAGAGAAAACAAAAGATGTAATGGATCTGGCATTCTAAATAGCATCAGTCTCTTTGTAAAATAGGAAACTGTTTGAATGGAAGGTATGAGCAGGGAGAAAAATCCGCTTTGATTTTCCCCTCGCTACGTTGTAGCGGGCTGAAAACTTCAATTGGAAGGTTCTTGTTATCTGTGAAATCCTGGACATCTTGGGAGCAGGCTGGTTTAGCTGGTGTCAGCTCAGGTCTGTGCAGCAGACCGAGGGGAAGGCACCGGCTCACAAGCTGTTTCCTCTAACTCATACCAGATTATCTGTTTCTGTATTAAATGCTTGTCCTAGCACATGGTTCAATGGTATGTCAATCCCAGTGGTAGGGCCTCTGGTACCAACCCAAAAATCTCATGAACATGTCGTGTGGAGACCTGATTTGGTATACCACCACTCTGCAGGTATAAAAATTGTTGTTGGGCAGTCTGTACATGAGATCAGATGCCGTCTGTCCATGCCGCACTAGCCTTCTACTGCTCCATCAGTAGACATCCAGCCAGCATAAACTGAGTGCTTTGGCCAACCCAGCAGAGCTGCAGCCATACCCCTCTCCAGAGCCCCATCGCGTTTATCCTGCTGCATATCTGGTCAGGCACAGATGGCTATGAACATTAACAGGGTGCCTTCCAGTCCTAGGCTCTCGTAGGAACTTCTCATTAATCACCAACTAAGTCACATGATACCAACCTGGAAATGACTGGCTGCCCCCTGATGCTCTCACACTGTGAAATTTCAACAGGCACCCTGTGGAATAAATAAGGAGGATCTCATGGGGGATGAACAATGAGAAGGTTGAATATTCTGGGTATTCAGATAATGTTAAGACCATATTTTAGCTCCACAAGAGAGAATCCAGCACACTAACTTTACTAGCATCCATGTTTGGCAATCTGAACTTTCAGTTCCTCTCCCAGACTACAAAAATGCACAGTTTTGGAGTTTACTCCTCACAGCTGTTGAATGCAATGCAGTCAGAGAAGGTACTAGGACATGGCTGATCTCCCAAAAGGGTGAAAGAAGGAGAGACTCCTCACGAAGCATCTGGGAGAGGGAGGAGACTGGGGAGCCTTTGAGGATGATTTGGTTTTACCTTTTCTTGAGTGAGTTAATAGTCTGTGGTCTACAGTGAAGGACAGAAGAAATTATCAGAGTAAAATGAAAACTAGAAGAAATATGAGAGATTAATGTTTTAATTGGAACGAGGCCTTTCAGTCTTTATTTGCATGTGAGACCATGAAACTACAGTGTTTGCTCCTTACATGACAGCACCAAGAGCTCAGCTATAGTTTGCAGATCTGTTATTATTCAATTGCATTGCAGATAACTTGGGCAGAGAGAGAGCACATAAAGTTTGTCTTGGTAACTGTGTCCTTGACACAGTGCTGGATTTTGTTATTTTAGGCACACCTCCCCCCATCATTACTTAAACCAGTTTCAGAATAATTTCTCTTCCATTATGTTTCATTATACAGTAAAATATTATTTATTTAAATGGTTTCCAAAGTAATTTATTTCCCAGTACCTGGCTAAAGCAAGATCATTTCCCTTAATGCTTTTGGGCCATTGATACTCTAAGACTGGACTCTAGTCCAGTTTTGGTCAGTCTTCAAACACCACTGGTGTTCCCTTTCCATGCCCAGAGGCTGATGTTCAGATTGAACCGTAGTGCATCTGATAGAGCATTTTCAAAGCAAAGCTCAAAGATTGAGTCGCATGACTCCACTGGTATTCAAAAGGGCCCTACAGTGAGGCTTTGTATTAACCTTGTATTCCTAGGATTGCATGAGAATAGGCTGGTAAGCAGAAATGAAACCACCATCTTTGCTTTTATTTTCTTCTGTTTTGTTTTCTGAAGCCAGATTTCACTCCTTTTTCAAACCCACATTTTTTTGGTAGTCGTAGCATTTATCAGACAGCTAAATCCTTATATATTGCACATGATAACAAGAGCTGGCTGAAATTTCACCACTAGTTTTAGAGTGGAGAGGGTAGATTCATTTTCTGCACAGTAATGATGGGCTCGTCTGTGTGTGAACTGGTCACAACACCTGGGGCTAAAAATTATATACATTGCTACATGGCTTTTCTGAAAAAGCAAAAAACTTATCATTCAAGAAAAAAATACATAATTAGGATCAGGGCTGGAATTTCACTGGGAAATGTGGTGTAAAAATGCTTCTCATTTTAAATTAAGCTTGGCAATGCGGCTTCAACTCCTCTGAAACTCTTTTAATTGAAGTTCTATGAAAATCTGGGGAGTTCAGCTCAAGTTCACCTCCCAAACCCATCCTGATTTCATTAAAGATCTGATCGTTCTTTATTTGCCAATAAAATATATATATGTGTGTGTGTGTATAAATCAGTATCTGCTATATAACTGGTTTTTTTTAAAGGAACAGTTTGCCTTTTCTTTATGAAGGATGAACTCTGCTCTGTGCGTGCATTGAGAGCTAGAAGGAACAATCCATGGGAGACCCTCCCTACCCCCCCAGGCTGGGATCTGGAGTGCCGGACGCACTTAGTGCTCCCCTCCCTCTGACTTGTGTTCTGCATCAGTTGTGGCAATCTCATGATCATCTCTTTGTGGCCTGGTTAAGGACAGCATAGGCTCAGGCTGGTTTCCTTAGCACTTGTGTTAACGCAGTGGAAATACCATGATCTGCATGAGCCAAGGATTGAGCTTGTCTTGGTCACGCTTGGGGCATTTCTGTGTTATTTCCATGTCACTATTTTCCATTCCTGTCTCTAAGACCCAATAAAGGTCTTGATTATTTGGAGTGAGGGATCTTGCTCAGGGCTTATAGCTGGACAGTGATTTTACGATTTTTTTTTCTTTTAACCCTTCAGTTTCATTCCTTTTCCAGCTGCAGTGGCCAGATATGCCTGTAATGGCACCAAGGGGCTGAGGCTATTTATACCAAGGCATATGATCTCTTTGCTAAACGAGTCAAATAGTAAGACATGTCTTCAAAAACTGTATCCACATACCAGAGGTTTTCAACTCAGCTAGAGGGTCCTTTCAAAGCAGTGACTTTGGAGACATTCGTTTTGCCCCCTTCTAGGCAGAAACCAGTGTTCCCACTTCGTCCAAAATAAGCTCTGTTGTATAGATTCCCATGGGACCAACAGGAAGGATTCCTAGGAATTGCTGGTGTTCCTGTTTTTATTTTGTCTGAGACTCCAGATGAAAAATGTGTTGAAAACAGTGTAAATCCTGAGTTCCCCAAGGCAGAGAATTGTGATACACTTGAGTCCTGTATCAGGCAACAGTGTAGCATCATGCCAGTGACTTCTATTAGTTATCATCTGGGTACCCATTTTTCAGTTTCATCACACTCCTGGAGTAATAGTTGAGGCCATGTTCTTTTATTTTATTCTATTATTTTATTCTATTACTATTGCAACTGCTACCTGTTCCACAACGCTCCTTGCAAACCCTGCACGTAGCTATCTGCAGTTTTAGTGAATCAGATCTTAGTGTTTCTGATCAGGGTCCAGCTGGAACTACACATCTTTGTTTCATGTATTTAATATACTCAAAATGCACTAAATGACAGTTTATAATATCATTATCAACAGTTAAAGACATTATAACTTCAAGAAATGAAAAGAAAGTGCAGCCATATGTGGAAATGCTTTATTTTGTGCACTTTTAACCCTCACAATAGTTCAGCTGCAGAAACGGGGACAGCAATGAGAGGCAGGGAGAAAATCATATGTCTGCAAAATCATTTTTCAGCTTTCTCTCCACTGCTGTCATGAAAGAGCACTGTGCTATTTGGATGGTAAATAACAACTGAGGACTAATTTATTTTTCTTCATAAAATTATTTCTTGAATTGGATTCAAATGTGTTCCTTATTACACGGTTTGATAATTCAGTGATGCTTTCCCCCTCTAACATACGAGCTGATTTAAACCTTCACTCCAAACAGCCTCGGGCTTATTAAGAACAGTGTGGACTGAGTATGGATTAGGTTTAAAAGTAATAAAAAAGTAGACCTGTTGGTTAGGTGAAAAATTCACTATCAGATTCCTGAGTGCAGCTTTCTTTTCATGTGCAAACTGCATTAAATGAGGCATTTAATTCAACAAATCCATAGTTCTGATCCACCAGAAATAGAGACTGGGTTAGTTCAATTTGTAACAAACGATCTCCATATGATCAAAGTCCTGAGAGCTGATTCCAACATACTGCTTAAATTAGTCTAACACCGAAGTGTTTGGCTCTGGGACAATATTTGGAATGTCTTACCAGAAGAAAAATTCCTCTGCACACATGGTTCCAATATCTGGGAATGCCAACCTTGCTTTTTAATGGGCTGACAGGGAGCCTCCGTGCTAACTTTCTGACTCCAAAAAGTTCTTGTGCTGTCACCCACAAACCAACTTGGATAATTTTTCCTTGGCTTCCTTATTAAAGCCTGAATGAAGGGATTGTGTGGCTTTCTTAATGTCACTTGGTCTGCTTGCCATAAATTCAAGCACTCATGATGAAAGCTCCACTTATATTTCTCTGGGAAATGGAATCAAGGAGAATGCACCCTCATTCACAATAAATAACTAAAGTTGAGTTATTAAGTGTATTTCATATACCGGTGCCTTATTACATCAGCAGTTTAGATAATGGCTTCTTAAAAATACTCTTCTACTGAAATCTATGAAGAGTGGGGTGCACATAGGCATCCCTATGCATGAAAACCAAAACAGCCGGCTAGAGCAATAACTTAGGACTGTATTAACAAATATCAAATATTTACATTTTTACATGCTGCTGTCTGTTTAGATTAAGCAACCATAGCAATAACAGCAGTCAGCAGTGAGGGCCGTATTTGCTCGAGCCCTGCCAGGGAATTCTCAGCTGGGATTGTTTGTTTGCTTTGTGCAATGAAGACTCGAGCTGTTTACATTGTAGCTCCAGTTTTAGAGAGTGCTAATTACACTCTACTGCTGAACCTCTCTACGTCGCAGGATCTGCTGTCCTGCAAAAATACTGTACATCGGCCTTGGGGAAAGCAATCTGACTCGTGGCAGGCAACAAAGGGTGCCCCAGTGCTTTATAACCAGTTTTTTTGTTTTTTTTTTAATGTGGTAAGCGGCGCTAAATGGAAGTTCATGCCTTTAACTCCGCTTGCCTTTTTTCTTTTTTTTTTTTTAAGGAACAGACAACATTTTCAAAGTCCTTGGCTAAACTTCCTCTCGCAGTTTTACTACTTTTTATGGAAATTCTTAATGTGAAGTTGGCTGATATAATTCAGCTAAAGGGGTGCAGAGTATCTATCTATTTACATACATTAAACACGCATATCATTCTTTACATTTCCCCCCCATTATTATATGTGCAGTGGGATGTAATAAATTGACACTCACCCAGGAACAGGCAGGGCTGACAGTGAGTAAGTGCCCCAATTAGCATGTTACTGTTATAACTTTGCAGTTCCGTCCTGATTAGCTAAAATATATAATATGGCTATGAGATTGTTTTTAAATCTCTGCTAAGCATTGCTTGATACTTTACAGTGGCCAGAATGGGAGAAGGAGGCAGGATGAAGGCTGAAAGGTTGGCACTCAGAAATTCAGCCAAACTACTGTTTTCATGGTAACTATTCCAAACAGGTGGCTAAGTAAGCCAATTAAACAGACTTTAAGAACAAATTATGATAGTAATCCATTGTCTGGGATCATTGAAATGCACTGTGTGGAATCTGTTCCCCAGAGCCGCCTGAATAATGAAAATCTATTTTTGTATAATTTTATTGTTTTCCTATCTTCATTAAACGTTCAAAGGATCTTGCACTTTTTTTTTTTTTTTCCTTGGGGGGGATGGAGGAGAAAGGAGAGCGAACTTTTTCCAGAATTTTTGAAAGAGTGTGGTCTGATTTAAAAAAATAAAGTATTAACGTGTAAGAACATCTTTTCCTTCAAACAAAACAAGAGCTTGCTAATGAAATGTTATAACTTTTTTATAAAAAGAATTTTTTTATTATAAGTTGAATACCTTCAATAACTTCATAGACATGAATGAACAAAAGCTCAAAGTCATTCCGATAGAAATATTTTGATCAAAAAAGTGCCTAGCAAAGGCCAGTAAATAAAGTGTGAAATATGAGAGGAACCAATTATAGCCCTTCTAGCTTCAGCGGAGGGCTCCAGAGATGTAGGGACTTCTCCCCAGTTCTGGGGAAAGACTCTCTGAGGGTGGGGAGGCCAATGCTCCAGATGGTCTGCTTGAGCCGATTCAGCCCACTCCTCATCAAATCTTTCATTTCACTGGCATAGCTCTGAAGTGCACACAGGTCCTGACATCTTTGGGGCTGTTGCTAGTAATCTCCCATGCAGACCATCTCCTCTCCATGGTCGTGCCCAGTGATACACTGGTGCTGATTAAAAAAAGCACACCCAAGACTGACAATCATCGCTATTTATATATTAAGTGGAGGGCAACAGTAAATTTCTGCTTTTAGTTTCTTTTTCTTTTTGGACCTGGGACAGAAAAGAGTTCTCCGGAATGATTTCAGGCTGTTGTATAGCAACAGCTCCGAGTTGCCACACAGGGCTGCATTTGAACCGCTGACCTAGGAACAAAATAAATTATGTGTAGGCTGAGGTATGGAGATGGTGAGTGACAGAAGAATAGCACTCAGAAATGGTTTTCAAGAGATTCTGTATTCATTTAAGTAATGTAACTGTTTAGCCAATTTATTCATTTGACAAGTTCCTTTTTAACCATCCTAATTCACCATTTAGCCTAAGATGGCCTTCATTAGTTTATTAGATATTCATCGAAAGAGATTTTAGCATAAATACAGTTCCAGCGAGGATTACTGCCCAGGGAATCTATTCTTTTAACCTACTTATTTGGCTATCGAGTATTTGTTGAAATGGACTCGTATTTACTTAGTCTCTTAGTGAAATCTAGAAAAGCTTTCCTGCAAAGGGAATATTGTTTTGTCAAAATTAGCTTACTTAAATAGTTTTCAAAGAAGTCTGAGAACAAAGATTTCAAAGCTACAGCTCCAGCCTAATATTTACTTTTTACGCTGTACAGTAGTTTAGACTTGCCAGAAAAAGTGCACTTGCTTTTTTGTTTTGTTTTGTTTAATTTTCTCTGCTTCTAGTTGTGAGATATATATGTCATTTCTAGGGGTATGGAACTAATTGAGGAATATGTCCTGCCCTTGTTGAGGTGAACAGGGCAGATAAATAAAAACTCCATTGGACATAAATCTCCTCCACTAACATCAAAGAAACAGGATCCTGCTAAGTGTATTTGTATAATGCAGTAATTTATGCAAAAAGCAGCTTTTGTCAGCAATGCAACAAAGCAGCTTTGATAAATGTCCCCTAATTTATTGTCATGTATCTCAAATCAAAGTAAAACATTTACGGCCTGCATACTGAAGGAACCCAGGCCCAGGGTACTTAAAGGGTTTCTCTCCTTTTCCATCTCCCCCCTTTTTTTTTAAAAAAAGTACAAAAAGCTAAGTTGGGCAAAAGGTTAAAAAGGCTCTGTTTTGAATGCTAAGTACTTTATACAAATTATGGGAAAAAGTAATAATGTGGCTGCTTAAAGAATGACAGAAAAGCCTGTACAAATTCAGATTAAAAAATCCGCTTAGCTTTTCTCTTATGGGTGGTGTTTGATGAATCATAATGCGGACACTAATTGTGTTTTTACAGGGACAATTCCAGTTTCTCAGGTTTTGCAGGCATAACACTGTAGATGGTGGTTGTTTGGAGTCAGAGCTTCTCTTTCTTGCCTATGAGCTTCTGAGCTGCCGCCTCTCACACGCATAGCACATTTTGGAAGGCAGATCAAGTACGAGTTGTTGGGGGAACTTTTATTACTGCCTTCAGGCAGGAAAATTACACCCCAGGCGAGGAGAAGGCCGATAGTGCCACGAGCTCCTGATGGTACTTCTGTGGCACAGAAACCTGTTGACTTTTCTCCTTACTTCTTGGGAGAATTATTAGACCTACAGGTTTGACATAGTCAAGCAGGGTGCTTGGACTTGCAGAATCTTGGACAGCACAAAAATGGTAGCAAGGACCGTTTTGTAATTAAAGGGTATCAGGAATGGATACAACTGATAAGGCACAGTCTGAAATGGGCTTGACGCGATGGCTGGTGGCGGTGTTAGGAGCAAGCCCTGGTGTGGGGGAGCATGTGGGAGCCACCATGTCCTCAGCCAGGGGTTCAGCCCTGTCCCCTGTCAGGAAGTTTCATCCCCCCCACCCCCAGGAGCACTTCTCCAGCTAGATGCTCTGCCTCCGGCTGAGCATTGAGGTTTGCAGGGCCCTCTCTGCTGAGATTAGAAGAGGAAAATCAGCTACTAAGGTGCTCCTCACACCCACAGGGCTGCTGCTGAGCTTGCAGGAGCTAGACCAGGGAAGGCCTGAAATCAGCTTGCTGGAGGGAGACCATCTAATCCCGTCAGTCAGATGACAAATTAAAACTACATGGGCTTTTCAGTCACCCACAATGTCTTTCAGTTAAAAAGACAAAAAGTGATACGGCTTCTCCTCAAGCCCCTTTGATATTTAGGGGGAGCGATAAATTCAATTCTGTTTCAGCAGAGACCCAGTGCGGCTCCACATGTCAGTTAGCTTCAGAAGTAGACAGCATTTCTATGTTTTTTACTTAAAAAGCTCTGTTTATAATAAAACAAACATACAGCTTCAGGAGTATAATATCCTTTGAGTGGAGTTGTTTCAAAGTGTTTTACAACCCATCTGGTAGACTGACTCTAACCATTAGGCATGTTCTTGGGGAAAATGCCTTATTCACAGACAGTAGTATGGTTCTGGTATTGCAAAACAGAAAAATGAAACTTTGCAAAGCCAGGCCTGCTGCACCATAAACCAGAGACATGGAGTTCACTGAGAAAGTGAAAAGGAGCAGTTGTTAAAAAAAAAAGGTTTTAGTTTCTTTGTATAAAAGTTCTGAGTGCTGGGAATAGAGTCTGCCTCTCCCAGCACCAGCTCACCTCTTGCAAGAACATAAGCTGCCTGTACCATGGAGCAATTCACTGTAATTTCCTATGCATGTCTGTCTGTGTTGCTGTTGTCATTAAGGCACATTAAGATTATAAATTACTATATAATAATTTAAGTTAATATCATAATTACTAGGTTTATAATTAAAATTTTGTAAAAGTATTCTGTAGTTACAGTCAATGAAAGGAGAGCTGTTCGTGTTAAAAAACATCAAAAATATGCTTAGCAAAGCTAATCGTAATGGCCCATTTGAATTGCGGTAAAGCCCAGAGGCCTTTGTCAGGTGTAAGGCTCAAGGGATAGTCTGCAGGAACAGGTGTTTTTTAAAAAAAAAAAGACCAAAAGAAACCCCTAAAACACACAGCTGACCCCATGCATGCCTGCGTCATCATCACCCGGTCAAGCAGGGTGCGGTGTAACAGTGCCAGGACTGAAGCAACAGCAGAAGAGAGGAGAAGGAAGAGTTGGCTTATGTATCTGTAACACACGTATATACAAATGTGTTTATGTATGTGATGTGATGGCAGTGTTAGGTTAATGGTTGGACTTGATGATCTTAAAGGTCTTTTCCAACCTGAACAATTCTATGATTCTATATGCATACATGTATGCATAGTAAATTGTGTGTATACATATAGATATGCTTATATACCCCCATACGTACATTATGTGTGTGTGTATACTATATATACATATATATACACACATATATTGTTTATATGCTATGTAGCATATCTACTAAGACTAAATTACATATGAGCAGCCCAAGCGGCTGGCTGCCAGCCTGGCCTCTGCACTGGTAGGAGGGGAGCTGTGCGTGCAGCAGGGTCCGGTGAGGGAGGGAGCAGAGACCAGTGGGTGCTGGGGATGGAGATGTGGAACCCACAAATGGAGTACAACAACACTGCAGTTTGTCCTGGGAGGAATGGCGATGGGAGAGAGTAAGGCTTCTCAAAGTACAACAGTGCCACGTCGGGTTGCGGGGGCCACTGAGTTCCTTTAGCCTGACCTGTTGGGACAATAATACCCAGCCTGTACTGCTGCAGCTTTCAAAACTTCCATTGAACCACCTTGACAACTTGGCCTCCTAACTGCAGCATGCATACTGTGGCTTTCTGGCTGCAGTGTGGAACCTTACCTGTTGATGGACACTGAAACCCCAGCGCTGAGGTGCTGGCCTGTGTGCAGGCAGCAGTGGCCGAGCTGCAAGCCCACGGAAAGGGGTACACCTCAACCACCCCATATTATGCAGGGATTTAAAACCCATCTGCTCCTAATGCTCCAAGGGGCTTGTCACAAGTTGAAGTTTTGCCCCCAGGTGTTGAACCTGGGCTGCGAGACCCCAAAGGGCACAGGCAGCATCAGCTGCTGCAGCCAGTGTAGGGAGATGAATGGTGAGACCTGGTGGGGACCCACCATATGCATGGCTGGTGGGGATGGCTGGAGCAGGTCAAGGCAAATGTTGAAGTTCATGCACCGTAGGTGACTTTCCTCACCTCAGCTTCATCGCTTGGCTCTTCTG
Organism: Gorsachius magnificus; assembly: GCA_034008185.1. NCBI lineage: Eukaryota > Metazoa > Chordata > Aves > Pelecaniformes > Ardeidae > Gorsachius > Gorsachius magnificus. The sequence goes on along the minus strand of CM067088.1, from coordinate 29,117,842 downwards.
ATAGCAGCAGGGAACAGAAACATAAGTAGGACGCGTGAACATGAAGAGTGAGATTAAATATGCCCCTATGAGAGAGCCAAGAGGTATGGTGTGACCTGGCACCCGGTTTATCAGCATCTGGCAATTTAGTTGATCACCTCACATGTCTCATCATCCATGATGTAACATAAGCGTCTCAGCTCATGCTCTGTGCCTGCAAACCCACCAGCTTTCCACATGAGATCTGGCAGGGCTGTTTGGTTATAAAATCTGGCCAGAATTCATGTAGACTAGTAAGGCCAAAGGAAAGCCCTTAAAATTAAATTTAAAATTAGAATTAAATTAGAGTTAGAGAGAATACTTACATGAAAGAGAGACATGGTCAGCAGAGCTCTTTAGCAGGCATTTCACATTAAACATACAGTCACCCTCAGGTCCTGGTGAATGACTGCTCAGGTGCTGGTGTGCTCCCCCGCTGTGGAGTCCAGTGGTGGCCAGTGCTTGGAGTTCTGTGGCACAGGGGACTTACACCCTCTTGTCAATATATGCTGCCTCTTGCTTTCGATAGATTCTTTTTCTTCTTGCTTGTTGCAGCAACAAACTGTTTCCGTTTCTGAGCAGAGCACCTGGTTGCTGCAATTCTCTGTAGCCCCGCCAAGAGCCCCCAGCCACGGCCACGGCCTGCCCTGGGGCCAGAGATGTGTTGGCATGTGCTCGCCTGTGCTTTTTCTTCACGAGGGGATGATGCTGCTGTGCCATCAGAAGATTTTATAGTTCGACTTTTGAATGGCAAAAGGGCTCAAACACTGTGATCTCGGGAAAGGAGAAGTCTTCTTTTAATAAAATATTTCTGTAACTTTTTGAGTAAGTGAAATCATGAAACCCTCCACTGTTCTGTATTTTCCTTTCACACCAATAAAAGCTTTCCAGACCCAGTTAGGAACCACCCACCTTCTCTTTCTTCTTAGTACACCAAGAAAAATGCAAATTACAGTTGTGCTTTCCCCATTACTTGCTAACATTTCAGGCAGGCAGGTGTGTTTTGCACAGCTAAATTAGCAGCGAATCTTGAAATATGACTCTATACATTAATCAGCTCAGCTGCAGGTTTGGAAGGCGAATCTGTCTGACGCATGCTATTTGGTGGGGTAGGGAATGCAGGGACCCCTGGGTGCGAGGAGGGGCAGCGAGCACTGCAGGCCAGGGCCACTTAAAATAATGTTAGTGCTCTGTATTGACTGGAGCTTGTGATGAAATTTTATCCCAATAGTTTTAAAGCAAAGACAGCTGTGAGTAGCTGTTAAATAGACACAAACAAAGCTCAGTCCAAAATATGCATGTTCAACATAGCGCTTTATACATAAGTTGTGCTATGAGACCACAAAAACGAAGAAACCAAAACATATTAATTATTTGAAATAGAAACACTCTCTTTTTAAAGGCAGGCACCCTTTCTAGATGTCTTATTTAAGTGTCACATTGATTTTTTTAAATCTCTGAAGCCCCTTTATCTCAGTGCACTTATTTTATGAGAGTTACATTTTGACACATGGTTTTGGTTTATTATGTAATGCTTCAATAAGTAAATGCAAATTACCAATAATGATCCTTTTTAATTTGAAACATAACTTGACCAAAATCAAACTTTTCAAGTAAATGGAAAGAGACTTTTTTTTTAAAGTTTGTCTTATTCCACAGATTAGTTTCAGTGTCTGACACACACACACACACACACACACACACGCACTTCAGAGAGGTTCACATTTAACGTGAGCAGGACAAATAATACACACACCCCCCCCCCAAATCAACACCCCGCACCCCCCCAATCTTGGAATGTGTCATTAAAACCACATGGATTTTAAATTCTTGTTCTTATACAGAAAATTGCATTAACAGATCTTGACCTCAAGACTAAGCCAAGCTACATGTGTTAAAGGCCCAGCATCTCCGCTCTGATCCATAGGATTGTTCCGCTGTACTGACTAAATAAATGCAGCCTACTGATGTAATAGCATCCTGCATATGTCTCATATTAATGGTATTTTCCTAATAGTAATAGCATTAAAAGCCTGCCTACTTTGCTATTGAGTTACCCTATTTAGGATAATTTGCCCAGAAAGACTATCCTTGAGCATGTGAACAAGCATATCATTTTATAACACTTAACTTAAAATATCGAAATCAAAGCAAGCTGACAGTTTGATTCCAGAACTGGTATTTTTCCTTTAAAAAAAAAATAAATCTGTTGTGTTTCTTGAATAATTTATTATCTGTTTTTTTGTTGTATTTTCCACATGGAATTGATGAAGGAAAAATATTTTTTTTTCTAAAGAAGTTTGGAAGAGCAAAAATTCACACATGGAAAACAAATGAGCATAGGGAAACGCTCCTCATAGCTAATGGATACTTGGTATGTTGCCAGAATTCATACAGATCCTTAAAATCAAGTAAATTATGCCCGCAGTGATAGCTCCCTTTCGCTGGAGTCCCACAACAACCACCAAATGGCGGAGCGGAGCTGAACTGCCAAATTTCATTTTTCACCTCCCGATTCCTTTCAATTAAGTAGATTCGTTTGCTGCAGAAGGGCCCATGCATATTTTATGGTACGGAAGGTAGGATGCAGCTAGCCCCCTCTCTCAGGTGCACCCCAACGTCACAGCCGCAGGCAGCGACTGCCTGGGCACGTGCATGTGCCCTCGCTCCCGGCCCTGCTCCCGGCCCTGCCGGCGCACGTGTGGCCCTGTCCTGTGCGCATGGGTACCAGGGAGCGGGGCAGGGGCTCCTGAGAGCAGGGCTGGTCCGTATTGCTTTGCTGAGTCAAAAAATAAATAACTGGCAGAGGTGAAAGCAATCAGACATGCGCATCTTCTTTAATGAGACCACTAAAGGAAAATGGAGAGAATATCAACTTTCAAAGGAATATTAAAAAAAAAAAAAAAAAAGCATTACTCTCCTGTTTTGCTCTGTTGATAAGAGATCACACACTTTAAATACCTTATTGAACTTGCAGGTTAAGAAACCTGCCACTCATCATGCAGTGGATTAAGTAACTGGTGAATTATGTGCTAGAAAAATTAGGATGGATTACACAAATATCTGTTAAGGCTATGATAAATATTTATAAACAATCTTCCTTGCAGAACATGTCTCTGTCATTCATTTCACTGCAATGAAAAACCTGGAACAATGGAACTAATGACTACATTGTTCCAAAGTTAAGTAGTATATCTAATAAGGAAAATAATCAAATGAGCCAAATTCTTTATGAACACAACAGTGAAGCAATTAAAATAAATGTGATTTTCCAGATCAAAACTTCTGGCTGTTAATTGCTATATGGCACCTATCCTAGTCATATGAGTTTCCCTTGCAGCTGTTTTTATTTCATGATACATTTTGAAATCCCAGGAGCCTAGTCCTGGGATCTGCCATACAGACAGCCTGAAAACCAGGATACTTATCAAGTGTTTATAATCTGGGGAGATGAACTCTCAAGACAGGCCTTTGAGAACAAGCACTTTCTTGCCATTTGCATTTTGTTTGCAATGTGTTTCCAATGAAGATAATTTATTGATGCATACTTCTTGCGCTGGAGTATGTGGGTTTGCTGCCATATGCGGGCGAGCGCAGGAAGACGAGGCCTGGGGAGCAGGGAGGTGTCCCCTGCCTCCCCGGCGCGTAGGGTTGAGGTCACTACTGCATGCTCGGGGCTAACAGGCAACATGCTACGGCATCCACAATGCAAATAATACCAATACAATTCAGCGTTTCTCCTATTTTCCGCGGCCTCTAATGCTCTGCATCTGACAGCTTCTCCTGGGTTTTATTTTTTTGCAGTTTCTGCTATTTATGGGTGTCCGAGCTCAGGAGGGCTGTGTCCTCTGCAGGGCCAATGAGCTTATTTAACTTGCAACACATTACCCCTTGAGCTAAAAGTGCACTCTGGAAACCTGGCATATTCCAGCCAGTTTATTTGAAGCTGTATTTTAGTATCTGTGGGTTATTAATGAGATTAAAGAACTCAGTTACAAGGAATGACAAATGTAGTTCGTCCAACATTAAGCAGATATTGGCATCCTTAGGTGCAACTCAGGAGTCAGTGATCTCAGCTATTGAACAAGCTAAAGCCATGAGCAATATGATATTGATTAGACAACGGGTATTGTATTTACCCACATACTTTTATTGGGTGAGGCTCAATCCAACGTGTTTTTATTTGGGAAACTTAAGGAAGATAATTAAAAATGTTGTAGGGAGAGCCTAGCAGCCTTCGTGCTTTTCTTTTTAAAGGCTACAGATGTCTTGTCTTCTTTCTTTAAAACTGCATGTGCTCCCTCCCCACCTTCCAAAAGATCAAGGGTAATAATAATAACAATAATAATACAGTACCCTGGAAATTTTCTACATGCCTCAAGAGAACTTTAATTTTTTCCAGAAACTGTTTTCTGACAACAGCCGCCTCTCCTACTTTTCCTTTTACCCTGCCTGGATTGCCAGCGCTGTTGCGGCAAAGTCAAAATGGTGTCTTTGAATGTGGGGCCTTTTATGTAGCAAACACTTCTCCTGCTAACCAAAACCATCTAGGGTTCAGTTTTCCCTCACAGTCAGTCCTGTGCCCTCCACACAATTCCTGCTTTCCCCTTGCCATTGCCAGGCGGCACCAATGCCAGCGTTCATTTTTGGTTTTGCAGATAATACAGGATGTTTAAAACTTGAGCTTTAATTCAAGTTAGTCTCAGTTAAAGCTGTGTTACTAGGAAGTGCCAGCTTGCAGGCCTGCCTGCTTTGCCAGAAGGGGCCAGAGAGATTACTGTGGGAATTTTAGGCCATGCCTCTCAATGAAGGTTTGTCTTGCAGCATGCCCAAACTGGCTGTGCAATGCCCAGAGCTTTCCCTCCTCCGGGGGATGTGGCTATGTCAGGATCCCAGGTACCCTTAAAACCAGACTTTATGGTGAAGGCCTATGTGATGCTTCAATTATTATTTTCAATTATTCAGTTATTCAATTCAACTATTATTTACAATTATCTATCTATCGATCTATTATTATATGTTATACGTAACCTATAATTATATATTATATAAATATAAATAAATAAATATATATAAAAATATATAAATATATAAATATATAAATATATAAATGTCAAGTATCAATTCAGTTATTGTTTTCAATTATTCTTTGCAACTTTCTGACTTCTGAATCCCGACTGGAAGAGCTCACCAACTGCTAAAAGCCACAACAATCCAGGGGAAGGAGAGGCAGAGATGTAGTAATGAAAATCTGGCCAGGCATGGGCTAGCAGTGTGCCGAGATGAGAACAGGCATGAACCAAGGCAGGAAACTGCTCAGGGTTTGATGAATAAATGAACAATAAGCTGTGTCTAGGGTTGGAGGACAGCTATGGCACAGAAGCAGGAGCAGAAAATAAAGGGTGTTAGGGAGTGACTTCTCCCACAGCAACCATGGTTTGAAGTCATGAGGCTGGCGATGCTCGCCAAGGGCCAGGGCTGCACACGCGAGGGGCAGCTGGAGAGCGCGTTTGCAATCAGCTCTTCTGGCTGGGGTTTCGAGTCACTGAGTCCTTAAAGGCACCGGCAGCTTCTGGAGTCACAGTCATGCAATGAAAACTGCAGGACCAGGCATTCGCCTTTCAGGGAAGGGGGAAGCCTCACAGGGGAGGAGAGAAACATCAACATTTTCCAAGTTAATTTTAAAATGGTTTTATAGTCAACAGTGCTCATAAACCAGTAAGTCCCAAATTTAGCCAGACAGAAGGAGCTGTAACTTAGGTAACATTTGTACTTTGCACTTCCATAATATATACATACTTTAAGTCTCTGGTACTGCAAGTTGTGAGACAGTGTCCAGGCAGCAATTGAAGGTGGGCCACACAGTGAGCAGAGAGCAGTCCTGGCCCTGCCGGGGATGCCAGGAAGCTCTGCAGACTGCATGAAGCCCAGCCAGGTGCACATGATGAAGAGGGTGTCTTCTTGATTCCTCACATTGACAAACACCTCAACCAGTCTGAAGCATCCCTGAAGAATATGACTTATTTTACTCCTTCTCCTTCCCTTCCCTTCCCTTCCCTTCCCTTCCCTTCCCTTCCCTTCCCTTCCCTTCCCTTCCCTTCCCTTCCCTTCCCTTCCCTTCCCTTCCCTTCCCTTCCCTTCCCTTCCCTTCCCTTCCCTCCCCTCCCCTTCCCTCCCCTTCCCTTCCCTTCCCTTCCCTTCCCTTCCCTTCCCTTCCCTTCCCTTCCCTTCCCTTCCCTTCCCTTCCCTTCCCTTCCCTTCCCTTCCCTTCCCTTCCCTTCCCTTCCCTTCCCTTCCCTTTCTTTTTTTAATCCCACAGCACTACCAACTTTGCCAGCCCCAGCATCACGTTCCTCTCTTTCATCAGAAGACTGACTCATAGCATCTTTCAATTTGGACTCTTTTTTTTTTTTTTTTTCTGTGGGACTTTGGCCCAAGCAACGCAATGCACAAGGCACCCGCCCAGACTCGACACACAGTGAGGCATCTGCCCAGCATGGGGGTGAAATGGGACCCACATTTTCACCACCTTCTTTGCCCCCAGGAAGTTTACCATACTGAGACTATTGTACCCGCATTTAGGTGCGATGGCTTAGCATTCCCCTTCCTCCATGGATGGCTGCTGCTTTTTAACTCTCTGGGCTTCTGGCCATGGGGCGTTTAATTCTTTTGCTCCAGCCTGGTCCATCCTCGATGCACTGGCACTGCCACCAGCTCTGGTTCCCATTGGTAAGGCAGCTTCTTGCAGCCACTGCTGCTCCCTCCACTCCACTCTCAAACCCGATGCTTTCCAGCTCCAGGCTCTGCGCGGAGAGGCAGGACGTGTGGAGCGCCTGGAGGAGTGGGTGAGCGGCTTCTGGACCCACACTCAGAGCAGCTTTTCCATCTGCACCACATCACGGGAATACAAAATGGCACCAAGTCCTACTTTACCTCATTAGATGTGGGCAAACTTGGCTGGAGCACAAGTGCAAAAGCTCATCTTTCTTCAGCTGCTTGTAATTCATGCTTGAGCAAGAGCATTATTTGAGGCTTAAGTCAGACTCTTCTAAGTAGGTCACAACTTTTCTTCTAGACACAAATTCCTGCCTCTGACTTCTCAGAAACATGGATTCTCAGTCTCTCCTGATTTGTGTAACACCTCAGGTGCCCTCTTATCAGCTTTATCAGCTCATCAAACGAATGCACAAAACAAACAGTTACTAAGTTGCTGCCTGCATAGGGTTCAGACTTGGAAAAGTTCCTCTGCCTTGGGTGGCAGCCATTTCTCTGTCTGATTTGCATGGCTCATTTTTCCCAGTTTAATGATGTTCCTCTGTTAGCTCTGTAGCCAGGTAAAAGGATGTACCCTGCCTCTCCCATGGTCATTGATCAGCAAGAGGACAAAAGGCTGCAGAGATGGTGAGGGAACTCCAGTCCATATGGGGTCTGCTGTCTGAAACAGATGCAGTGCAGTCCACGCTATAAAATGGAATTAATTTTAGCGGTGCAGAGATCGATTCCCCAAATCATCGCAGCATGTGTTAGATATTAGTCTTATTCTTTTGTATAGCACTATAAAGGGGTTCAGGCACACCCAGTGATACAATGAGGGAGATAAAAGAACTCAACGAGATCTGGAATACAGTAGAACAGACTACAACCCAATACAATACAACCCAATAGAAGGATGGTGCAGAGCTCTTGGCTGAATTGGCAGGATATGGCTTTATGATGTTTCTGCAGGATAGTTCTGATAGTCCGCACCAGCTCACCAGCCTGTTGTTGAAAAGTATAGTGATTTGCTTGTTTCAGGTTAAAAGAAAGAAAGAGAAAGAGAGAGAAATGGAGGGATGTGTCTGACCTTTAAAAAGCATGAACCAACCAAACACCGTATCTCTCACTAGAGGTGGAGACTTGCAGGTAAATATGGTTTTTAGTGAAGTTGTCCGGCCAAGGGAGACTCTCCATAGGGGCTGATGGCTCTCATTAGAAGACAGACGCTTGGACATTTATCTGCATCACAATCCCAGATGTTTTTTAATCCTCGATTGCCCCTTTGGTGAACAGCGGTAAAATGCTGGAGCTGGATCACAGCTTGTTTCTGTGGTCACCTTTGTATCACTGAAATGAGTTGAAGTGTTATTTTACAATGGAATACAGGATGCCCACAGGCTTTTATGTTTTATTTTTGTTTCTGTAAAGTGATTTTTCACTTCCTCTTCTGAAAAGAAACAAAATGTTAAATGTCTAATTGAATAGACTGTTGGAAAAGCCGCATAGGAAGGTTGAGCACATGAACTTCTGTGAAGCAAATGCCTTTGTTTCCAAACAGTCTAGTGATAGCAAATATTTATTGACATTTTCCTTCCACAGGGGCGTTAACAATTAGAATTTGCTCGTACGTACATCATGAGTACTTTCAGATTTTGAACAGAACATCTGTTGGTCAAAGATGAAAAAAACCTTGAAAAAATACCTATATTTCCAGGGTTATGAATCTAACAGCATCACAAATTATCTCTAGGAAAACATTTCAAAAGCCTGAACTTGCACTTATGGAAAAAGGAACACAGATAGAGGAAACAGATAAATATGCGTTGTGTTAGTAGGCTTTGTTTTCTGAAATGATATATTGTTCCGGAGAAGCGGTTAACAAACAAATTATTGTCTGTGTCCAATACAGCCAGATCTTTGGTTCCACTGAACAGATGTTGAGGTGAAGCAGATTAAAGCTTAATTCACAATAGGGCCGTACCACAGGAAAGGTGCCCTAAGTTTATCTATTGTTAAATAATATAATTTATCGTCTTAGAGGGCTATGGAGCAATTTCTGTTCCTTTTCTACTTTTTGAACAAAGATTTATAACACCGATAATCCCCAATTTTAGATATTTGCTGCAGGTTATATTTGAAAGAATTTCCCAAAAGACTGATAACCCCTTTTTTTCCCTTAACCACCGTCAAGCCAGTGAACTAATATGATGCCTGCTTCAAATAAATGTATTTGCTGCCTCTGTGCATGATAAGTTTTCATTTAGTCTATGATCAGCTGACAGTATGCAAGTTTGCAGATACCAGTAATTGAATACAGATAACC
>CM067088.1:29088745-29103745 GCA_034008185.1 Gorsachius magnificus | reverse complement strand
CCTTTTCTTATTTTGCCAGTTTTGGGTTTGCAGTTTGACAACACACACACACGGCCAGAGAGTTGTTTCTCTGTCAGGAAACACCTATAATTAAACTTTTACACTTGCCCCTCTTTCAAAGCACTGCCTTAAGAATATAGAGCTGCTCATCATGTTTACCAACCCCGTAGAGGTAAAGCCATGCTTTTTCTGAGTATTTTCATCTACTTTATAGCCGCCCATCTAAAAACGCAGAGTTTTTCTCACTGCTGCTAGAGCTGCGCACCACGACAGCGTTTCTGTCCAAAAATGCACTTAAACATGTGGTTAAGTTGCAGTGGCATCGCGCCAAAGGGATTTAAACACTGCTGAAGTCCTGACTTCATCCCTGTCCTGCATTAGCACAGAAGTCCACAAAATAGCCTCCACTTATTTCTTCCCGGTGCCATCGATACCGATGACCTTTTATCTGTTCATCTGTAGAGGAGGCGAGCGCACGGCCACCTGTGGTCACCATGGAAACGAGATGATTTGCTGACTATATTCTTTTCCTTGATGCATGTTAAAGACTATTGGCAAGCAGAGGGACACCTGAGCCAAGGTGAGCTGATTAGAGAGTCTTGAACTAGTTGAGATAACTCTTAAATTTTAATCGGCGCACTTTCTTATTTGCTGCCAAAAATAATTTAGATGCTGAATAAATGCATGTGTAGCGCATGCATGGCTGTAATTCAGCCATGGTCACAAACTTTGCCAATAATACCTGCAGCAGAAAAAATTATTTACTGCCTTTAGCGTGTGGTGATAAGTCTGCTTTTCTCGTTCTAAAATCTGGTTTGAGCTAGGCTGAAAGGTTAGAAAAGGTATCAGAAGGAAGTGAATGCTTACTGATAGGTACCAAAGCAAAGATGATCTCAGCAACACAGCACCAAATGTCATCAGAGTCACTGGGTGAACCTGATTTCCCTTTTGCTTCCTGAAATGCTTTATCTGGAAACCGATAGAAGCCTCTGCTATAAATTGCTAGGACGGCCACACCAAAGGAAGGGGCATGGGTGGGGAGGCTCTGCCCTCCCCCTGGGACCCACACTGAGCCGCAGGGGCCGGTGGGGCTGCGCAGTGTCAGCGTACGTCAGGTGGGTGCGGGGCACGAGGTCCAGGACTGCGGCTGGCACACAGAAAGGGTTATTTCACAAGCTCTGTCAGCTCTTTCAGGGGTTATCCTGCTATAAAAACCATGTGGTTTTTAGTTACATTTAGTGTTTCATTATTTCCATAACTGTGGCATGGGGTCACCTGGCACCCAGACCTCAGCAGCTCAACAAGGCTCAAAAGGTTAGACCTCAGGTTTTTGGCAACAGCACATCAAAACCAGCAAACCAACACCAAAAACCCCACAGCCTGGGTTTTGGTCCACCTCTGATGCACCACTCCATGAGGATCCTCTGTTCTGCTGTGCTATGACTGTAAATAGTCCTGGGAGTAAAGGTACAGAAGAGTACACCAGAGCGAAGGCAAACTGACCCACTGCCGTTGCTCCCTCTGCATCTGCTCAAAAGGGAGAAACCAGAAAACACATTTGCAATGTATCAGCCTAGCAAAACCAAAAATGCTGGGCTGAGGCATTGCATTCTTCTAGTGTATGGTAGCCACTCTAGTAAAGTTTTACTGAAATAAAACAACAAAAATGCAGTCTGCAGGTGAAGAAAATTAGTCACCTGATCAGCTGCCTTTTGGACAGAAAGGGGGACCAGGAGGAACGGGGCAAGTGTGCATACAATAGGAAAAGATAGAGAAGAGTATTTTGACTTTGTATGGAAGAGATATTTCAGTTTTAAAATGACTTAATATTTGTAATTATCAACCAATACAGATATCTATAGATATGCACGTATCGTTCACATGCACGCATCTGAACAAGCTGAACAACAGAATGATGCTCCTCCGCAAGGCGAGGTGAGAGGCACCTGGGGCAGAGCTGCCGGCAGCTCCAAGTGCCTCAGCCCCAAAGCCCCCCAGGAGGGGCTGGGGAGGACCAGTGGGGCATCGCCCGCTGAGGTCTCGCCCTCGCCGGCTCCCAAGGCGTGCTGGGCAGGCCATCGCCCCAGTAAGCATGCACCTACGCCCCATGTCCAAGAACAATGGCACGGGGGAGGAGGAGGAGGAGAGGTGGGGAAGGGATGTAACCTGCCCGGCCTAGAGATTAAATCTGAGGCAACCTTCAGCCCTGACCTCCTAATTCTACATCCTGTCTTCCCTTGCACCTCATTACTCATTGGGCTGTCGAGCCTGGACTCCAGCCTGCTAGATTAAGGACTGCAAGTTTATTTAAAAGGAAACAAAACAAAAACACACCAGTTTTCCTCATTACTGGGAGCCATCAGGATGGCTCATTCTGCAGGACCACACAGGGAGCAGAGGCAGCGGCACGCTGACAATTAACTCGCCCGTCAGCACAGGCTGGGACCACTGCAGGGTTTGGATGCCGTGGAGCATTTTTCAGTGCTAACAAGGAGCTGGGGTATCTTTTCTGAGGCACAGTTTTATAGCACGTCACTCTGCCCCAAACCCCAGGGATCCCAGCCCTGTTCCCAGGTCGCTGCTGCCTGGGGGTGTGTAGCCCCCGGTTCTGCAGGGACTCTCGGGGAGAGGAGATGTTGGTGCACACAGGTGCATGCTGGGCTGCCCACCTGCACCGTACTGGGGGCTGTTCACCCATCACACAATGCCTGGGGCTCCAGCCAGGATACAAGAGACCCCTGGCCACCTCCACACGAGGGGGTGACGCTGGCCTGAGACATCAGGGCAAGAACCGGCCACCCGGGCTGTCGCTGAGGGTCATGATGTGGGACGGTATGCCCAAAGGGACAGGGATGTGATTTTACGTCTGCTTCTTCTGAAGGGACAAACAGGCTCTTTTGGGGCTGTCCGGCTGCATTTCACGTTCTTTTTTCCAGACTTGAGTTGATGGGTGCTGACCAGAAGAATAATTCTCTCCTTCTGGTCAAAAATGGGGAAATTCTTAGGCATAAAATCCAGCTCAGCTGTGACCCGTGAAGGACCTCCCGCTGATATTTTGTCAGGTAATCAAGTTACAAGATTTAACTGTACAAGAGAAATGGATATAGTTTGTTTGGTTTAACTCACTGAAAATGTTTAAACCTACAAAGGGCTTAGAACATTTACAGTCATCTTTAAAATTAGAATATGTGAAAAATGACGTTCTCGCAGAGAATTGTTTGAACTCATTCAAAACCTTTGCAGGCTCCACATACGCAGGCAAATGCAGTGATGAGACTATACGATGGATTATTTGCAGGTACATGGACATGAAACCATAAGCACAGAAAGGCAAACATTCAGGTTTCATTTTGAACTCCTGGACGTAAGTAAAATCTTTGTTTCTTGTCCCAGCCAGTGCTGCGCAGCTGGGTTCAGGAGGCAGAAAGGCAGACCTGCTACACCAGCAGGTGAGCACCAGTTAGTCACCGTCCTGGTGATTATGTTCACATGTGCCCACATGAATAAAGCTGCAACCCCCACTCTGAGAGTTCTCATATGCTGGCTGTAGGGCCTTTGGAAATGTCTCTCTTCCTGGCCTCCTGGAGGAGGTGGAAGCACTGCATGGATGCAAGGTGAGTAAAATGCCTATGTGGATGTATTCAGTTGTTGCTTTGTGACTTTGTTTAAAATTCAGACAAAGTTGCTGTATTTTATTCTATGACTGGGTAGGTGATATCATATCACCGATGAGAAGAAGGTCTTTATTGTTTAACTGCCTCTGCTTTTAACTTTAACTGTGGGTAGCTCCTAACCTGCTTTCAGGGAGTGAGGTCCTCCAGGTGTACAAACACTGAGCAAAGATTAGCATGCACACAGGGACATGCTAGCCTCTCTGTGTAAATACAGGTAAAAAGAGTGTCTCAACACATGGCTGAACCTGTCTGCAAGGCCCAGGCAGATCTAGATCCCTACATCTGGTTGATAGTAAAACCAAAATGTGATTGTATGTGTGCACATAAAGCAAAGCGTAACTTTTCTGTAGGAAAGGTTTGTCTCCTCTCCTCCTTGTGTGGTGCAAACCTCACTTGCTGACCTGCTGTGCTGCTGCTACAGCTGTTCAGGCTCTTGTGTGCCTTCAGGCTTTCATTCCAAGAGCCCTTTTGGTGCCAGAGGGTTTTGGCAACAGTTATAATGTGAATAATTATTTCCATTGAGGAAACCATTGATGATAACAGTGATGAGAAGGTATGTATGGTGTAAGCCACAGCTTGCTGAGGGCATTAGACCATTAGGGTGTGCAAGGGTAGGCTCTATGTGCTGCTAGTGAGGAAGCTGCTCCACAAATGAAATAATGGCATGTTAGTGGGGAAGTGAATATGCTAAACAGTGTTTAACCCCTGAGCTGCCCCCTGTGAATAAAATGTTTCCAGAAGCCTTAACAGACTTGGCCTGAGCTAGGTGTTCATTCAGCTCATGAAAACGTTATACCTCCTCTGTCTACCCAACCTGATGAATTCACCAAGCACTGCAGTGAAGACAGATGTGTTTGGGCCACTTTTGCTGCCAAGTTGCCTAATACCAATGTGGACACTATAAACTTGAGCAGTTGCTGTGATCTTAAATTTTATTTTCTTACATGGCTGCCCAAGACAGCTTACATGCTGATCAGTATCTGCTGCAGCCTGGGAATAATCTGGCCCCAGCTCCTTGGGCAGGGAAGTAAATCCTTGCTGACATCAATGAACTGAAAAATTCTGAGGCCTGGCAGTGACAAAGGGAATAGTGAATGAGAGCAGTATTTCTTTATATTGATCTACCTTTCCTGCTCATCTACTAATAACACTGGCTGTTTACCCTCTGTAATAAGCTGTGATAGGTGTTAATGCTGGTATTAGCTTTCCAGTTCTCCCAGTAAGTGCCAGAATGCAGGAACGAAGAAGCCCCCAAATAAAGGAGCTGGCTAGAACCACATGAAATTAAGTGTATTAATATTTTAAAGCTTGCAATTCAATCTCTTGTCTGACAGATTTAGATCTTGATTTCATGCCAAAGAATTTCCCCACACAATATTTAAAGAACCTTTAACCCAATCTACCAGACACAGGGGAATGCATATGAAAGGAACCCTCCTATGGCCCTATTCTGGGTTTCTGCAGCCGTATGGGGAATCCAGGCAGACGCCAATGCCTTCACCTCAGCTTACACTTTGAAGGGAACTGGAGTTTAATCTGCTCTTTATATTTTCATTTTTACTGGTATTTCTTGTATTGTATATTGTTAAAGGTAGTAGGGTGTGCCCACATTGACTATTTGTTAAGTTACCAGTTGAGATTTGATATGAGACTGCTTCTGAGGAGCACCTAAATACAGGATGACTACCCAGCTTGAAGGAAGTGCAGAGGACAAAAAGTACAACACAGGTTTAAAGATCAACAGTGTCATGGAAAAAATTATTTGGAACAAGAATTTAAGAACTCGGTGCATGTTCACACAACACATTGTGAAACTGTGGAATTCAGTGCCCCAAGGTGTTGTGGATATCAAAAGTGTGCGTGGCCTTAAAAAGTGATTATGCAAAACAATGAATGGGGAGGTGGGAAAAACAAATCTATCAAGGGCTATAAAAAGCAATTGAGATAGCTCTGGCTCAGCTAATCAGAGCTGCTGGATGGAGAAAGCTGGGAAGCTGTGCTATGGAAGCAGCAGCATCCAGACAGCCTTTCTGGTCTTTCCTAAGTGTCTGCTGCTGGTGGAGAAGGAAAATACCTTCCCTAGACAAGACATTTGCCCTGACCCTTGTACAGCTGTTCTACCTACAGTGTAGGCTCAGGTTCAGATTAAAAAGAAAAAAAGCAGTGATAAAACCAGAAAAGCACAGATACATACCTTATTAACAGATTCTGTGCCTGGTCTTCTGATAAGGGAAGATGTGTGTTTGTCCTGAGTGAGAAGCTGATGTTAAGTGCATCTTGGAAGTGGACTGTGTTACACCGCTTAGCATAAGAGCCTTCTGCAGGGATCCTCGACTCTTGCAATAAGCCAGTTGCTCTTTACTGCAGGAGAAGCCAGTCAAACAGTTACAGGACACTCTCTCTGGAACACTCTAAGCTTTAATTTCTTTTGGTTTAATAAAAAATAGTCAAGAAATAGTTATACATCAAAACTAAATCTCTATTAAAACTTTAAGCTCAAATTAGTTTCTAGCAAAATACAATTTTATCAAGAGTTGAGATGCGCTGTGTGATGGATTTACCTGTGTTGGGTAACTCTGAGCCCCTCATGGCCTACTTGTGCCAAGCATGGTACAGACATACAGTGAGATGGGGAGGCCGGCATTTGTCTGGACACCAAATTGCATTGCTTTAACTAAAAACTCTCCCACCCCAAAGCATTCACAGGCTGTGTGGGCTGGCCCATGCTTGGGAATGAGGCAGCTGAGGGAGCCTGAACCACCAGTGCTTTTTTGCATTTGTGGCCTGCCTGTTGTCAGCAGTTACTGCCTGTGACCCATTACCCTGTCCTGGCTGCTGATGCAGCCCAGGGCCCTTTGCAGGCTCCATCTCCTCCTGCCAGCTCATGAGCTGAAGTGCCTTGGCCATGGGCCCCCATGCAGGTCCAGTGGAGCTGGACAGCTTGAAGTGATGATGCTTTAAATGCCCTCAAGAAGAATAACCATTTTAATTTCATTTTGTTTGAATGAATCTTATTTAAATTGTACTAGTTTCTAAGTTTTTGTAAAACTGGTCACAGATACACACACTCTGTGTAGAAGTCCATTAAACACAATGGTGAAATAGAGGCCAGCCAGCCAAATCAAGAGGTCACTACATAAAACCTATACCCCCATGTTTGTATTTTACCTTTCTGCAGTTTGCTGGTGTAGTAGAAGGGTCCTGTGAGAAAGTGAGGCTGCTGCTTCCTCCCTTTTCATACACATGGTAGGACCCTGGTCTAATGAATGTTAATAGGGGGGAAAAAAAATAATCTAGAGTACTTTCTCACAGTGCTGAGGTCTGGATTTGAGTTAGAGGAGGACAGGAAGGCTAAAGAGACATTAAAACTCCAGGCAAAATAGGAAATTGCAAAGAGTGTGTGTATGTATGTCAGGAATAGAGCTAGCAAAGTAAGACTAAGTCAAATGTATCCAAGACAAATCACAAGGATAGGGCTACCAAGGAAAAGGTACACATTAGTGAAAGCTAAGACTTCAGTGAACCTGAAGAAACAGCCTTAAATATATTGCAGTTGCCTTTCCAGTAGTTCACTGTTTTTTTTTTTTTTTCCCCATAGTAGTTTCTGATTTTTACTTTGGCACTTCTGGGGAAAACGTCAATGAGAGCACTGCTGTTAGTGTGCCCGGCTGTATGACGTTGAGCTAGTCCAGTACCATGGCAGCTGGTATTTTCCAACAGATTAACGTTCAGATACTGGGAGAGTTCATCCAGTTCACATAAATGTACATAGAAATTTTATTAACTTATAACTTTTTTATTTGGTGGGCCACCTACAAAATGAAAACAGATTTCTTACATTCTTGTAAGACAGGAGAAACAAAATTCTTAAATTGTAAAAATATCTTGCCTTTCTGAAAATATGAAAAGTGCTAATCTTAAACAGTGGCACTTGTGTTCCTAGCCCTTCTAAATAAATAATAACAACAAACCAAAACAACTTTATTGTCTCTTTACTGGATTATTTTTTTCCTTTTTGTTTGCATTGAAGAGAAAGATGCCATCAAAAAAAAAAAGGATGGGAGCAAAATTAAGGCACTGTGTTGGCCCTTGGGAGATCTGGTTTCAGTTCCTGGCTCTGTCAAACACTTCCTATGTGACCTTGTAAATGTCACTTTTGAGCATGTAAAACCATCTGGCCTGATCTCGTGAAACATGTATTTAATTTAAAGACGCAAGTAGTTCCACTTACATCTCACACGCTTAAATTTAAAGACATGTTTACATGCTTTGCTGGTTGGGAGTCACAGTGCTCAGCCACTTCCAGGGTGAAGCACATTACCCCGCCAACTCCCGTGTCCCAACTATGGAGCGAGGGTAAGTGAGATTTGGTCTTTTTGCCTCCAAGCAGAGGCAGTGGCTCTCTTTGCACGTGCAGCACCACCACCACCATGCTGGGGTCTCCATTCTGAGTGCAGGAGCAATGCATGTAATTCATATGGATAAAAGCTGCAAATTCAGATACCTTAGTTGTACATTAAAAAAATCTGCATTTAGGCCCTGAAATAGTGGCCTGATTTTTCAGAGTTGCTGAGCAACCAACACTCTCATCAAGTCAAGAATCCATGAATGCTTTGTGCTTCAGAAAACTAGGTCACTTATTTAGAGGCTAAAAGTAGATTTTGAACCCCAATTTCAAGACTCAAAACTTTGCCTTTATGTCTTTAAATGCACTCTGGTGTTGTATTCTGTCCCTTGCCATTATAACTAGCCATAGCCACAAACATTATATAAAACTCGGATTCAGAAGTAAAAATACCATCATTTAACCATTTCACTGTTTTCTAAATGTAATTAAAGAGTAGAATTCCACTGAGACATTTTAAATAATGTATATAGTATACATATGTGTATACACATGTTTTTAATGTACATAATATATACAATGTTATTTTATGGCATAGCAGATGTTTCTTAATTCCCTGACACCATGCACTGGAGTAAGATTATGCCAGGCTATTTTATTATAAATAATGTGCTTGCTCTGTCATTAAGTGGGTTATTAAAGACATAAACAAACTTTTATGCCCTGCTTTTCAACAGCTGTTGGTGGTCTGCAAAGTGATAATCTGGCTTTCAGCAAATATTTTTAGACTTGGAACCAAAATAAATAGATTTCATAGGCAACCAAGTTGACTCATGAGTGGGAAGATCACAACTTTGCAACATCTCCAGTGTGGCAGGAGCAGAAATGGCACTGCCCCTAGATTGCAGGCTGGAAAGGAGGTGGCTGCTCCATGCATCAGGTCTTCCTACAGCCACACAGTAACTCCTATTCTAAGCAAACAAGCCTGACTGGCATTTATTTCAGCAGCAACAACAGGGGAGGAAAAATTTAAAAGCAAATGCTAATTTTAAATAAACAAACATATCGCAAAAAAAATCCAGTATGTGTGACAATAGCCATTATTTTTTCCTTCCTAATTAATTATGTGGCAAAGACACACTTGCAAATCCTGTAAGCTTAGCTTTGAAGAAAATCAGCTGAGTAGGTTGGATAACTTCAAACAAAAGGGTAGACGGGACAATAAAGGTTAGGTGGCCATGTTCCGTCACGGGCGCTATAGCTATTAATTTAAACGGATGTGACCCCTACATGACAAAGCTCCAAAGGTGTACAGGGAAGAGGTTTTATTCTTATAAATAGGACTGATGCCAGGTCAACCAGCCCCCCTTGCTTTGGACTTCCTAAAGAAAACAGCTTCAGACAGCTGAGCAAAAGAGTTATGGAGAGTGCTGAGATAGGAAATATCTACAGTTCCTGATATATTATGATTGGCCCCGGGAATGAGGAAGCTGAGAGCCAAAGGTAGTCCTAAAGGGTGCTAAACTGTACAGTGCTAATGTACACAACAACATCCTCATACAAGCAGATGTTTTAGGGAAAAAAGGGGGGGGAGGGATGGAAATTGTATTTTGACTACATTGCACTCACCCTAGGGAGGAAAACTAAAAAAGGGAGAATGTGGAACCAATTTTCAAGCTTGAGCAACTGAAAGTCTATTAAATGATTCTGTCATCAGCATGAGATGAGAAAAAAAGTAATAATTTACACAACAAATTGGGTAATTGTAGCTGCATGGACAAATGCTATTTCTTCCCCGATAACTGAATAAACATTGTTATAAGAGGAAGGTTATAAGGAAATAGCCACTTTAGTGAACTACAAGCACCAGGTCTCCTGCTTCTGTTCATATCAAAAGGCAGGCATTAAGGACTGAAGGGCATGTATGCTCTTGATCACAAACAAATATTTTGAATTACTTAGTTGTGTTTTTAGTAAGCGCATTTGACTTGCTAAAGATGGGATCAGCTTCGTATAACTAGAAGCAATCTCAGGCTGACTACTGCATCATGCCGAACTCAAATAATTGTAATTTTTTTGCAGAGATAGCAATGTAAACTGGAGAAATTACAGTAATCATATAGAAAACATACAATTTATCTGGTTATTGACTCTGTTGTTTTCTTAAATATAATAAGCTGCACAAAAAGGAACAAAAAAAATAGCATAAACTTGCTGTAGATACATCCAGAAAATACATAGTGGGAATACAGTGGAAGCAGCAGCATGTTAGGGGAACACAGGGTGTAAGGCAACACCTCTGGGTCACCAGGTTACTTAATGCCAGAATAAAGCAGTGGTCAGCTGGGGCCGGCGGAAGGACCAGGAGAGCATACCTAAAACACTGAAACCCCACTGGGCAGAGCACACGTGGGAATACACCTATGGAATAGTTAAATTCCTAAGTTTCAGGACCTTCAAGTTTTCATTTTCTTTTTTTGCCACAGTCTTCCTGTGGATGTTGGACAAGCCACTTAATGGGTTTTATGCCTTTGTATTGTTCTGCTTGAGACTATACTGGATTTCACCTCTGGAGACCAGGCCCTTAGCACCAGCAACACTTCTTGAAGGGTCACTGTTGAAATATAACTTCTTAAAAAAAAAACCAAAAACAAACACACTTACTTAGCCTAGGGATTTGCAACATGCAATGCTGACCTCAAAACTCATTACCCTTCAAATTAGGAGCATGCTGCACAGATTTCCTTGGCAGGGCTCTTCTAAAGCGCAAGTGCAAGTGAAAACTCTCATTCCTTGGAGATAAGAGCAACTCAGTTCCCTGGCCAGGGGATGAATCTCCCATGCAATGATGCACTACCTGTGTGTGAGGGAGGAGAGTGTAAAACAAGCCTCAGTTAAAGGGTCAGTCGTGCAGGCTGTTAAATCACTCCGGCATCAACAGGACCATGTGTATGCTCACAGATGGGCATGTGCTGATAGGCTGTGCTGGTGAAGGGCTCGGCTCCCTCTGATCCAGGTTGGCTTTGAGAGGCTGAAATGAGAGGAGATAGAAAGGGAAAAGGATTTTTGCTAGGATAAATTTTGTCTGTCTTTTTATGTATGCTTCTACCTGCTTGAATGCATGCATGTGTGTAAACAGAGCCTGTCCCCACCCCCCCGTGTCTGAAATGAAAAATAATAAAAATATACTTACATAGCTTAAACATTAGGCCATTAAAAAGCTATAGTCAGTATAACAGAGGGGAAAAAATTACAAGGAATGATTTGCATAGCAAACACATTTCACAGTTGTTTTGGACAAATGCCCTCGGTAAATATGTTTAAAGTCATGTACAACAAGAATATTTTATCACAAGTAACCATGTTTTAATAAACACTTAGTCTTTTTGTATTTCATTCTTTCTCATCATAATAATAGAAATATAACACTATATATCACTGTAAAACACATTTCCACATAAATGCTGATAAGCACAAAATATTTTTCATCATTTACATTTTAACTGTAATAATATATGGCAGGATTAAAGCTGCATCCATCATGTGTCTAACTAACCTTGCTGTAATGAATTTTTAAATGTAATGGTTTCTGTCACAAAGTAAAATCATACATAATATCTTTTGACACAGTATGCTGGTATATGCAAGGTTTTAAAATGTAAATGCAACTTCATTTTTAATTAGATTTATAAACTCAAATCACTGTTTTCTTTTCTATAAACCAAGGGAGAAGGGAAAAGTATGGGTCTGTGTCAAGGCTGTAAGTTTGTGTTTTTTTCAAGTACCTTGCTTGCAGGAAATGTGCACATCCAGCACGTAGAAAAGCGAGTGGCACCAGAAACAAAGGATTATCAAAATCATAGGGAACTAAAGCTTTTTAGACTGCCTGAAGGACCTCCTCTGGTACCCGGGGTGCTCGCTTTGTGGTGGGGCTGAGGATCAGGCTCTTGCCAGGCGAAGGGACGAGGGGGTCAAGGACGGGCACATCCTGCCCCAGCCCCCTGCCCTGGCCCTGCTTGAAATAACAAATAATCCGGGTTCACAAGAGGAGAATCATTAAAAATAATTTGCATGAGCTTTCTGTTCTGTGAGCCCTTTTTTTGATACAATATTTCCTTCAGTGATTATCACTGCGGACATGTTCCTGCCATATGGATGGGAGCTGGGCGAGGAGGCGGCTCAATACCTGAGTGGTTAATTAAGAGCTGTTGCTGGGCCACAAGAAGCAGGTTTGAAATCCCTCTTCACTCACCGACAATGAGTAGCTTTTTTAGCAGCAGAAGTCACTAGGGACAGCCAGAAGCGCAGGGTAATTATTTGAGATAACATAGAGCTGAAGAGCGTGCATGTGTGTGCGTGCGGGTGTGCGAGGCTGTGAGGGGGGGCTCCTGTGAAAGGAGGGCAACACTACAGAAAAGTCTATAAGAAAAAGGTCAACATCTCCTATTTTTCTGTACAGTGTCGGCAGTCTGTAATGCCTTTTTAGAATGAATGACAACGGATTCTATTTTTTTTTTCTTTAAACGAATCTCTTATTTTGTATGCCACCTTTGCAATGGTGAGCATGGGTCTTGGAGGCCAAGCTGAAGGAGCTGTTCTCACTTTATCAGTGCGGACGCTGAAATGACTTTGATTGCATTGTTGCAAAATAGCAGTAATTTCAACATTAACTCGTGGAAACCCTGTGCTCTCAAGAACAAAGGGGGGAAAAAAAAGGCAGTGAACTGCAAGCCATGAATGAAATGAGGGAAGTCTGTAACTTAGAAATTTAGGGCTAATTCTCAGCAGGGTAAATCTGCATATTGCCACAGGAATGGGAAAGAGTGTTTTGGCTGTAAATGAGCAACTCATTCAAACCAGCTGAGGGTCTGGTCTTTGGCTACAACAGTGCTTGTGGGCAGGGGGCTCTAGGTCATTATCTATGCCATTTAAAGCATAAACCAAGGCTCAGACAACAATTTCAGGGATGTTCTTGCTGCAGTGCATCCCGTTCACTATTTTTCTCAACAATATAAAGCAGCATGCTAACTTTTAAAGGCTATATTTCTAAAGTGATTCATATCCAAAATGTTTATGAAGCCAAGTTGCCATTTGAGTCCACCACTGTCCAAAATATACAGACAGGTGAAAACTGAAGGCAAATGGTGTAGTAATCCACCGCAATACTAGATTTCTTTTCTCAGAGCTGCGGAGGAGAAAATGAACATCCCCTGCCTCAGTCATCAAAGCTCAGTCCTTCTACATTGCGGGCTCAAAATACTATTTCCCCTTTGTTTGCTTGTTTTTTAAGCAAGCCTTTCTAGTTTATTACTGAGCAGACAAATGATGAAACCTCTGTCATATTTTTTTTGGCATTTCCAGAAAATCCCACATAAGATCTCCAACTTTAGAAGGCTTAAATCTCCATCCAAATATGAGCTCTGTGAAGCTCACAGGAGCGCTTAGCTTTGTGCTGTGGGGCAAAAATACATTCAAGAAAGCAAAAAGAGCTGCATCTGCCTCCTCTCCGCGCACACCTTTTCACATCTTCTCAAATGCTGAGAGAGATTTTGCCTGAGCAAGCGGAGATTTTGAGCGCACGTGACAGGCTCTTTAAGCACACCAAAGGTTTTGCAGTTATTAGGTGTGGGCCAAACCCCCAAAACTTTGTCTGTCGTGCAGGGACCGTGCTGTTCCTGCTCATGCTCTTTTTTTCAAGGCAGATCTTGCAAGCCTTTGATGTTTCTAGAGTGCAAACAATGCTGCTCCGGCGGCAGCACTTTTGCCAGTATAACTGTCTCAGCTTTGTTTAGGAACTGCCCAATATGTTAATTATCTTCTTTACCTCTGTGGCATTATACTGTCAAACTGTACAACAGTCTTTAGAAAATAAAAGCTAACACCCTAAGCTGCTGTACCCGGCTCCCATAATATCTATTCACTGACAATGCCTGAGCTGTCAGATCAGAAGAAGCTTCATTCGAATAAAGGTGGGCAGATGTGTGATAATGAGACAGAAGCATACAGATGCTAATATAACTGTTCAGCAGAGCAGGCTCGTCTTCGTTAGGCAGACCCAGGTAGCAGCTGCAGACTGTCAGACGCTGGAATGCTGCTTTCTCTTGATTCTCATTTAAGATCAGCTTCGTTCGCTGTCTGTCAGTGAACTTTTCCCTCACAGGAGCCTGGACCCCTAGGTGATCAGTCACATTTCGACATAACTAGATGTCAAAAGAAGTTTAAGTTGTATGACGAACTGTGATGCATTCCCTGTGCTGGCTGGCAGTCTCAGCCCTCCAAGGCGTCTTGTTAATGATCCACCTGGAAACTCTGGAGTATTTCCTGTATTTTGTTTTCTTATTAAAATACTGGCTAAGCCTTTGTCAATATCCATGTCAGCAACTGTAAGCTCAAGACAATATTATCACAAGCATAATTTGATTTAAAAATGGAATCGTGGACCTGTGCTGACCAAGCAGTAGGAGAGGTGCACGGAGCAAGCAGGATGCTAGCTTTTGTGTTGTTGTAATGTATCCTGATCAATTAAACCAAAACACTTCTGATCATCTTGGGGGCAAAGGCAGGGCATTGAGGCAGGTGAAATAAAATTTACTCAAGTTGCCTTATGAAATATGTCTGCAGCCAGCTTGCTCAGCTGATGAACACAACCAGGAATAAGATCATGGAGAGCCTCTGTAGAGGAGCAAACAATACAAATACGCAGGAGCTCTGAAACATAAATAACCTGAGATCGTCATTTCGCATACTGCCGAAACCTTTGAACTGGGACTCTGAACTTCATCAGCCTTTCATCTGTTGCTATGAGCTGTTTACCCACCTGCACTCCCTGGTTTCAGAGAGGAGAGACTGAGGCTATTTTACATAAAATACATATGTGTGCACCCAATGCAGCAAACTTTCTCCTACAATATTTGTGTGACAAACCTTAATGTTACTCAGTGCTTCATCATGTCAAGCCAGTTTTTACTGTCAATCTCAACT
>CM067088.1:29061245-29083745 GCA_034008185.1 Gorsachius magnificus | reverse complement strand
AATCTAATGACAGTCATTTCTTGCAGGGAAACTGGTGGGCTACAGGTTGACAAATCTAAGCCTGAAAATTTAAGAGATTCAGAAAACCACAAAGTTAATTCTGGCAGCATTTCTGTGCTGCTTCTCCTGTTTCGGAGTTTTATGCTTTTTTAGAAATTGCTAACCAAGTTCACTCTTTTTTTTTTTTTTTTGGCTGCATTTTTTGCTTTAAACCAAGGCTTAAAAAAACCACCAAACAAAAAATGCCCACCAAACCCCCCTGCCCCCAGGTACCTCAGTTACCTTTTCAGACTGGAGTCCATATTTGATTCTAGCTGTAAGTGAAAATAAATGTATCGCATTCTCCCTTCATTCACACAACACAAAAACAACGCTGCAGATTAGATTGGCTCCATAACCAATTTCTGTCTTAAATGATACCTCAGACCACAAAAATCAGGATGAGTGCTGAACATGAAAACTTTAATGCAGCTGTGTGGAAACTCTTACAGAGAGCCTGCCCCAAGCACGCTTGGCTCAAGGCTGCTTGCCTCTCGCTTTCCTGAGCACTATGCTTATGGGATAACACCACATTTACAGGATAATACAGGAAAGGGATACAGTTAAAAGGGAAAAAAAAAAAAAAGAAAAAGACAGAAGCATTGGAACACTTATGACCTATTACAAAAAAAAAGTTGCAATGTAAACTATTTACTAGGACAAATATATAACTCCAGAAAGTAATTACTTTTCTTACTGTCTTTGCAGAAACAGCAAGTACAAGAGAGCTCAGAAAAGCTGGGATAAGAAAAAGGTATGCAGCGTACTTTAGTGGGCTAATTATATTTTAATATATTAAAGTACAGGTACCTGGGACACATAATAGCTACCAGAGAAATTATTATAATAATTACAGGAAATTATGACTAATTACTAGTCTATGCAAGGTGTTTCACCTTATCAGATGGTATAGTCACACACCCAGGCACAGATACAACACGCAGTAAATGCAGGAATCGGGATTCCATGCCACACGTTCATTTTCTTATTGCCTGTTATGGACCCGAGGAACAGGTTCTATAGGGATCCTTAATTAATACTAATAATTGATCAGCAGATTGGAAACCATGGCAGCTGCTTAACTGCATTTTGCAAAACTTTCCTAAGTTCTGCTATTTGCTTTTGTTTCACACTGGAATGGTAACAAAACCTGTTGAGTGGTCTTGCAAACTTAGCTAGCTTCAAACAGATGGGTCGGGATGGGATCTGTTTGCCATTCCAGGAGAGCAAAGACTTTCCAGAGAGATAGCATTTGCACTGGGCATCCAAACTTCACTGCTGAGAACTCCATCAAAACCAAATTTTTTTTCACAAAAGGAAAAAAAACCAAACAAAACAGACCAAATATATATATAAAAAAAAATGTGGCTCCCCATTGAAAATATTCTAAGCAGTCTCACTAGCAAAGAGGTTTAATGAGTGGGAAACGGAGGAGTGGAATAAAACACTTTAACCAACTTTGTTGCTATAAATAGAAGTAAAGGACCATTGAAAGACCAATTGACATATTTTCACACTGAAACCTAAGTCCTCTAGAGAACTTTCAAGATTATGCCATCGCATGTGAAGGTGCAAGCAAGCAGAGGACTTTTTGTGCATTCTTTGCCTTGTGTTGTTATTTCCATAAGAAAAAGCTGGAAGTTGAAACTGTGACAACTTGCCCTGACCCATGGGAATGCAAACTTCTATCTCCTGATAACACATTGAGATAATGCACGTCACCACTGCAGCCAGCATGAGGACACTTGTCTTCACTCATTTTATATCCACTCTATCACATTCCTGGCCACACTTCCCTATCTGTCCTTTCAACACACTCCATACATTCCTCTGGTGAAGCGCACAATGTGCTTCTTCAAGCAGAGCCAGGCAGCACAGTTGCACTTTCCCTACCACAGCTCAACAAAAACCGAAAGCTACTTAAAACTGCTATTCTAGAAGGCCAGTTTTTCATACCCTATGATGGGAGCAGCCTTCCTTTTCCTAAGGAGCCTGGCTGTTGGCCTTGAGCTAGTCTTTCCTCCCACAAGACAGAAACAGTGTTACACTCAGCCTGTGAAATCTGGAAAGCACCCAGAGAAAAGCGCACGGGCAAGGCTCTGTGTTTGCTATCCGGTATTCTATTGGTAACTTCTCCATTGTGTTGAAACCATAAGCTTATTCTGCATTCTATTCGCCCAGTCACTAACATCACAAATAGTAATAGAACCCTTATTTTTAGAATTCCTTGACATTTTTTCTGGATACAGCCTCTTGGCAAAAATATTCCATTAATGTTTTGAGTGGTGGTGTAGGGGAACTGGAAAAAATGCTGAACAAAAGCAAGAAATATTAACAAGAAAAACTGTGGTTTGTCTTCTGCCTGTTACAAGAGTGGAGAATTGGAACAGGGGAGAGAGAAGGGGAAAAACCCAAACTGAAAATATTTCATTTTGCAGAAATACACTGTTTGAGCATTTTGTCACTGGAAAATAAAAACTTTATTGACAATTATGGGAAAAAGAAAACACTTTACTTATGCAATTTTCCTTTTCAGAAAACATCTTGTAGGTTCTGATTAAACTTAAGTCTTTAAAATTCAAATAAAACTATGTTAGATCAAATTTAATGCTGAGATCAATTAATTTATTTGTTCTATTCAGCATTGAAATTATAGCCATCAAAACTGCATTACCTTTCAGGTGTTTCCTAGAGAGGCTAAAGCAACTGCTATTGCCTGTTGGACTCTAGTGCAGTGCAAGGGGAGCTTCTCCTGTATCTGACATTACCTAAAGTGAAGGGAGTCGATTGTCTCTGTTGCCACCTCAGATGTCTCCTGCCCCTTCCCTTGAGATGATATGTTGAATAAACCATTTTTCTGGTGATTAAGAATCCAATCTAACGACCCCTGGATTCATGAGCATGGATTTCAGTGGGTGATCTAGATGTGAACTGGATTTCTCATCCGGGGCCACAGACTCTGCGTTTGGCTCCTGATTTTGCCTTCTCCTCAGGGTCTACTTACCAATGAATTTCTAGTGGGGATATAGAGTTCACGTTTTCAACAATGATGTCCCTAATCTTACATCCTTTTAGTGTAATTTTTCTTTGAAGAACCTTCCTCCCTCCTCTACCAACCTGCTGCTATTTATCACTTGTATTATGGCTCCTAGGTAGCGTTGTACACAGCACAGTGAATTACTCTGATATTCATCTCAAGAGGCAAGGAATATGATTTATTGCTTACCTGGTGCCAGAATGGATGAAGACCATGAGGCATAGGATATACATTTTAACTAGAAAAAAAAATTTTAATTTAGAAATAAGTAATTTTTAAGTTAAACCTTTACCAGATGTGGTGGTGTGGCATACACCAAATTCCTGGAAAAGCAAGGAAAACAACCCCCAAAGTCTAATACCAGCCATAGGAAGGAGCATCTTGACACACACCTGAATGTTTGGATTTTCAAAAATTTTTTAGGGTGCATCTTGTGGGTGTGGTTCAAAAGACTGTGGTTTTTTTATATACAATTGAATACAGTGACCAGTTTTCAAAACACAAATTACGCTATCAATCGCTGTTCTAAAAAAAGGTCTTTTCCTTGCACACCAACTATAAAAGTCAGTCATCTAAATTACACAGACTGATCTGCCTGTGGTGGAAAATACAATTTAAACTTTATTTATCTGGGAGCATGCTAGGCACCTGTTCTAACCTCTAGCCAAATTACCACATAATTCAGTGTCTGCTAATAAGGTATTCACAGACTCTAAACCTGAAGATATAACCCCCTTTTGCCCCAGATCTTTCAGACCTATCAACCCTTAGAAACTAGTCCTGGAAAACAGCTCTGCTACACAACTCAAAGGTCAGCAAGCTGGAGGAAGACCACACAGTAGGTTTGAGGGCAGTCAAAGGAGATGCTTCACTAAGTAATAACAAATGAAGAATAATGGCTAGTCCAATTGGCAGAGATGTAATGAAGGAGGAAGGATGTGTTATTGGGGTTGATGGCTGGCAAGTCCATTTTTATTTGTACCTGGATGCAAAGGCAGCTGGTGCACAGTTTGAGAACTTTGAGAGCAGCCTTCAAGCAAAGCGTACCCTGGAGAGGCCAAGAGAGCAAGAAACTGCTTTGTGCACTTATAGAAAGTTTCCAGATATTCTTTAGATGTTGCCTTAGGTACAATGCATTTCAGTAATCTGACTCAAAAGTTAACCAACCCATGAATAATTTTATAATAGCTCATGAGAATTCCAAACATTGCAAAATCCAAGAGTGATCACTTCTGCTAACAGGGCTTTTGGTAGGATTCCTCAGCGTAGGAGGAACAGGAATTTCATTTCTCTAACTTTCATCAGTTGCTTCTACCAAGACAGTTTGCCGGAAACCTCCTATTTAAGTCTCAGGTTGAAGCACAGCAAGGGGAAGAGCACTGTCTGCGCTCAGCTGCGATACGCCTCCTCCCAAAAGATATTCTGGACACACAGAGTAAGTACACATGTTTTCAGAAGATGAGACCTCCTGGCCTTGAGGCCATGGTCAGCAGGAAGGGTGACAAAGCAGAAGCCTGAGGTGCATGGCAGCGGTCAGGGCAAATTAACAATTGCCCGCTCTATTCACAAAGAGAAAAGAATGGAGCCATTCAAGAGCAAATCCATCTGTCCCTGTGAGGGTTCACAAGGGTGTCAGAGAAACCTCACGGTCAACAGTCTCTAAGTGCTGGCAGACAGGAGTCCAGCAGAATTGGCACAGATGCTCCATGCTTTGGCCACGGGCAGAAGCTCCACTATCAGGGCACCACTTTCGCAGCCTGTGTGCTTTCAGGTTGAACAGGACTTGAAACTACCTGCAGGTTGAAGATCTGCACAGTGCTACCTTTGCCAAAAAATAATGGGGGAAACGAGAGGCAAGGCAAGGCTCCTGCCATTTTCATCACAAAGCAAGGGTTTCTTGGATGTCAAGGAAACAACTTGCCGTGTTTCCACACAAAAGGTACTGATAATGTAGGTAAGGAAAGACCATTAGAACATCTTTATAAGGAGCCTAACCAATGTCTGCCTTAAGTCTTTACATGAACATGCCTGTGTTCACAGACTGTCCAAACAGGTCTGTGAATTAGAGGCTTCAACATGAGCCAGCTCAATACACCCCTTATGTCTGCTTTAGTTATGGTCACTGGGACAACTCTCAAAATATTAATCACAGATAATTGCATGCAGCCATGTCTGCCCATATTTGCAGAATGTGTGACAGACTTCTATGGATCTTGATCTACCTCATGCATCTCAACAGACGCTAAGTTAAATGCAAGAGATAATATGTCAGCTGTCAACATTGTTAACTCACTGCTCATCAGGGCACAGAAGAGAGGAGGACTGGATTATGGATATCTGTACAGTTTCTGGGAGTACTTACGTCATTTCAGCACCCCTACGGAGTGATACCACAATGTTTCCCCTTTTCTTTTTCCCTTTCCTGTCCTAATTTAGGACAAACCAAGTCTAAAAAGCCTAGGAGAATGCAACAGACCTCTGACATCCTTCTGCAGGAGTAATTTTCAAAAGGTGCAGGAGAATCTGTGCTGTTCCCTGAGCGGAAGACCGCAGGCACTTTTCATAGCCCTTATGTATGTTCAGACAGTCCTGAGTGAAGTCCAAGCCCGAGGAATTCAATGCATGTCAATCCCAGCTTCAGCATCTGCACAGCCTATGTGAGAGGTCCATCTCATCCGTGCAGCGTGGAGCATTATGACATCATCTGTGTAGAAAATGCATTTTTTTTATCAGCCTCTTTAGTTCCTGGCATAACTTTTGAGTATGAGGTCATAAGGCTGGGAAAGATGATGAAAACCTTCTTTTGTTCCTCTTAGATCATGTATCTTGATTTTTAAAAAATTTTTATCCTGTAACTGCTGCCAATGAATTACGCTAATACAGATTAAGAGGGTCGGTTAGGGGTTACTGTGCCACTAACTGAGAAAAGAAAATAGCAGTGTATCGGGCCATAGATAGCATCTGAAACAATAGTCTCCTTCCATCTGAAATCTCTATGGATTCAGTATTTTCCTAGAGTATTCTCTCCTCTTTTTTTCCATCAAAAAGTGAAATCCAACCGCTCCAACTAAGTTGGAAATTGTTATATACCCTGTCTTCACTCTAAAACAAAATGACTATGCTAAATGGTCCAGCTTTCAGTTCCGTTGCTATTTGTGAAAATATGATAAACCCAAGGCTCGCATCTTGCCTTCTCTTTTTTTTACTCGGGCACAGCTTTTGCTTACTAGTGCCAGCAAGATATGTAGAGAAGCAAACTAAAAACTTACAGTATGATCTTGAATGCTAACAGGAGAATTGCAGTTAGTCCTTCCATAGGTTTACTGGGAACTCTTCCTTTGTATTCCCAGCAAACCAGCTGGCTTAGCAGTAGTAGGTGATCCATTCAGGCAAAATGCCTCCCAAAGCTGCGGAGGTCAAAGCCCAGCCATTTTCCAGCCATTGGCACGCAGTCCTACCATGTGGGATTGCAAATTCATATTAAGGAATATTTTTGCATGTGTGTCCCTGTTGTAGGTTTAAGAGCTTTTGAGAAGGGCTGTGCTGCAAGAGCTTCTCATGGGGCAATGCAAGAGTCTTAAAGATACATGGACTACACGCCACAGCCAAGGACAACATTACTGCTAAACCATCTTTTATCAACAGCTAGGGCTCTCCCCCTAGTCAATAAGGAAAGGCAATCTCGCTGTGAGTACAAGGCTGAGGCAAGAGTAACCCATCGTCTAGAAGAAATATTGAAAACTCACTAACTTCCACAAAGGAGGAGGTTTCAGATGGGGTGGAATAAAGATTGCCACGAAAACAGAATGCCAGCTGCTTACCCCAAACTGGACGCTTTATACTGGCTCTTGAGTATGCCTCACATTTTTCGCCATTAAATGGAAAGAGCTAATAAAAAAAATACCAAATAATCAGAACATAAAAGTGTATAACAATCATAAAATAATACATTTTTCTTTCTTAATGTTTCAGCTGTCTGAAGAATAGTTTTCTGGTGTAAAAGAGATAACTATATATCTTCTGATTTTATTGGCTGCAGATTACACTAATTATCATAAAAAATTACTACCACTAATAAAAATTCTATTATAAGTTACTTATAGTAATCTCTAGGGTACTATACTTAGCTTAGAAAAGATTGTAATTACACTGCATTACAGGGAGAATTTGTTTCCTGAAGCAGCTTTAACACTGTCTGTTTCTTTTAACACTTTAAAGTTGTTGGGTTTTGGTTTTTTTTTTTCCTCTTTCCCTTTTCAGGTCAAACATTGCCTGTTATTTTCACTGTGCAGGATGTGATTTTATCCCAGAATAATGATCCATCTCTGTTGCAAGTGACGCAAATGAAGTTTTAAAATCACAAATATCTGGGTGGGTTTCACCTCCCAGGGGGGTTAGCATGTCTCATGGATGCATAAAAGGGAAGACCTAACACTCTCCGCCCAAAGGGAAACACATTCTGTATAAAATTGCTGGAAGCTGGTGGGTGTTCACAAAAAATACAATGTTCGGATTTTATTTGACAAGACAACAATTGTTATTTTCCCCTTTAGATCCTTTGCATTTTACCATCTGTGAGGTTGATGACTGTTAAATGACCTTAAATCATACTGCTGTTAATGGCAGTGGGTACAGGCAAATGTGGAAGTCTGCGCGCTACCTGCCTTGGACTGAACATCAAATTAAATAGCTTTACTTTGATAGCTGACACTGTAGTAAATAACCTCAAAGTCCAACTAATTAAAATAAAATTGAAGTGGTGGCCATTTCTTTTAGAAAGGGTTTCAATGCTTCAATAGCAGGGCTAATCAACATCTAATTAACAGTCATATAAAATGAAATAGCCCATTTTTTAAAAAATTTTTAAAACTAGTGGCATATTAATTGCTAACACTAAGAAAAAAATACGCCTTTGAGCTTTACAGCTTCCTTTGCAGCAAAGGATTTGAGAACTAAATTGTGGAAAAAGCGTATTACAGTAGTTAATTTTATGACAGACATGAACCAGAGGCACAGGCGAATGTGGGAAAGTTTTGTGGCGTGTTCCAGTTCTCTAGTTGTTTCTTTTTTTCCAAATGAGATTAATTAATCAAAGTAGCCTCATAAAATTCCTATTTTATTTCAAGTGAAGCATTCAGGGTTTACTCCTGGGAGACACTGACCAAGCTGGCTGCGATCCAGCACACAGTTAACTCTAAGCACAGAGATCTTCCCCCTGAGACCAACTGGACAACTCTGGGGCTTGAGCGCCTGCCTTTCAGATTTGGAGGAGTCTACTCAGGACCCTGTAGGACCTTCTCCTCCCCGATCTTGAAGCATGCACACGCACTCAAAATTGACCCAGGCAAACAATCAAAGGGCTACTCGTTTGAGTAAGCATTTCCAGGATCAGGTCCCAAATGACTCATCTCCAATTAGCCTACCTCAGGTTGTATCTTTAAATAGCTTTCATTTACTAATGTGTGCGAGGGAGGAGCAGCAGGGAGGCATTACATTTCCTTTCCTAATTACTTTACTTTTGTTGACATCTT
Source organism: Gorsachius magnificus (assembly GCA_034008185.1). NCBI lineage: Eukaryota > Metazoa > Chordata > Aves > Pelecaniformes > Ardeidae > Gorsachius > Gorsachius magnificus. The sequence continues at coordinate 29,075,138 of CM067088.1, read as the reverse complement.
GGAATAAGTTTTTACTTTCAGAGGAGAAGAGGTGATTTACACTACAGAAAGGGCACAGCAAGCATGAGAAAATTATTTGCCCTTCCTCCTGCCAGGCATCCATTTCCTTTTCACTGTTGCTAACAATGCGCTAACTATTTATGTGTTTGTCAAAGGATCCCAGCGTAAGAAAACTATATTTAAATCACTTCACTACAAAGTGAAAATACAAGGTAATGATTCAGACTCTATTTAAGTAGTAATAATATTTGTACAGACTGCCTGGCGAGCACGCTGGTAGGTGGCGGGAGCTCACTACAGTCCTAAAGGGTCAGGAGAAACAAGAAATCTGAAATAGCATTTAATTTTCTTATTTAAAAAATAGCTTTTAATTTAAGACCGAAATATGCACAAGAATGTGTCATTTCCCCTGATTAAAGTCTGATTTTGCTGCATTTTTCAGTGCTGAAAATGAGGGAGCTTTATTTGCAGAGGGAGATTAGGGGGCCTTCCAAGTGCCCAAGGCAGATTTTATTTGTCTACATGCAATGAGTTACTTTGCTTGTTTTGCAGGTTTCCACCCTCAATCATCAGATAGAACTAACTGGAAGCCAGGCTGCCCAGCCCAACCCAGATGCTAAGGACAAGAGGATGTGGGACACAAACCGGGACACTCACTTGTTGGGAGTACATTGGGATGGAAGTGCACCGACAAGGTAACAAGTACACCCTGTATGTGCTCCACAAAGGAGATCAGTCCCTCTGCTGTCAGCCTGGCTCTTCTCACAAGCTACAGATTTGTATAACCTCATCTGCAAAATTTAGAAATCAAAGAGAGCCCCCAAACATTTTCACAATTTATATAAAGCCCAGTCATACACTAGAGTAAACAAAGACAACGCAAAGAATAGTATCTCACTGACTTCTTGAAAACAGATGGACCAAATCACTGATGGTTATGTGCCCCTCGTTTTGGCCACCGAACAAAACATTTTGTAGTCAATTTAAGGACAGATTTGCAAACTGTTTAGGAAGGCTGATATGTAGAAAGAATGTATTTATGCATGGAAAGAGTCACTTCTATCTGCCTCTTCATGCAGTACTCACCTTCTTTTTTCAAAGTGGTTAACTACAAACAGTCTGAAGTCTCTGTTTTACATCCAGGTTATCTGAAAGTCTGACCCTCTAAAATCCAGATTTTTTGCAGCAGATGGAAACTGCAGATAAAAATACAAACCTGCCAAACTCGATAGCATCCTAAGATTCATGGAATTAAAGGTGTAAGCAATCTTCTATTTATTTACCTATTCTATATACCCATCTTTGATCACATTACAAATTACGAAGTGACACATACCATTTTATCACAAAATTTGCTTTCATCTCCAATTCAGTCAGGGAGGAGACAGAAGCTGCCAAAATGGCCACAGGCTTTCCTCCCTTCTGCCCAGCTTGGCCTATGCTTGGACATTGCACAACATGGCAATGTCATCCCAACAGAGTGGGATTCCACTCAGGCCCTGGGATATTGCAGCTTGTTTGTACTGGGCACTGTGGAACAGAAAATTCAGCTGCTGAGGGTCCCACTTTGCAATACAGGGCCTGGTAGCCATGAGAGAGGGGAAATGAGATCTAATTCAAAGTACATGTAATATCATGTGATAAGTTGGCCAGTTTTCTAAGAAAAAGCCAAATCACTGGGAATGGATAATGGAAACGTGATAAATTGTGTGGGAATGGGGAGAGTCTGAGAAAAATTCATAAACCTTCAACCAAAGACAGCTCCTCCCCATCTCACCAAGAACTGTAAACCCAACAAAATAAGCAGATTGCCAAGCACGATCAAACACATAAACCCACCTGAAGGACAGCAGTAACAGCATTGGCAGAGCACCGTTTTGTCAGCTTCTGTTCGTATGTCCTGCTCCATTTCTTTGTTCTATGTTTTCTCTGTTGCAATTCTGTAATTACCTTTTTCCATGTTCCTTGTGACCTTCGATTTTCTTTCTCAACTTCCATAAAGTACAAGAGGCTCAAGACACTAAAACTCTCCAGCTAAATAATAGCAACATGGTAATGCTGGTGGGTGAGAAATGTAATAGAAGCCAGAATATCTTTATTAGCTGCCAAATCTGAGCTTGAGAATGAATTAATATTTTTCTTTTTTTGCTACAAACACTCAAAGCCTTAAGTATCTTATGGGGTTTAAACAATAACTGGAAGACTATGAACTAGCAGCAATTCTATTAAAGCTTTGCCCCAAAGGAAAATTAAGACTTACTCTCTTCCTCGGAGCACTTCAATACCATGTGTGTTTTTCATTTAATGCATATGTCAATATGCTTTAAAAAACATTATTTCTAGCAGCAAAAGCTGTGCCTGGGCAAGATCATGCCAACTAGGTAGATACAGTTTATCCAAAAACTTGTAACCCTGGTACGTACCTGGGTACTGGTAGGAAAGCCACACAGTGAAGTGCTTTATCTTTTCACCCGACCAAAGGGACGCAGCAAATAAAACATACAGATAATTCGAAACACTGTTCATTTTCCAGCAGATTAAATGCAACAGGACCTAATGCAATGGTCTGCAATAAACAACTGAATGTGAAAGAAGCGGGGAGAGGAGAGGAGAAGTATTTTTCCTTTTCTCTCCGGAAAAAAAGACACTCGCATATATCAAAACCCAAAAATGCTAAAAATATCTTACTGAGGCAAGTAATGACTCTTTGAAGGAACAACATTAATTCTTTCAACTTATCTCAGTTTCCTCTAAGCATTTTGCACTTAGCAGCACAATGCTATTCACATGATATGAAAACTCATCCTGTTTCAGAGAAATTACACACGGATTTTTACATCACTGGTTTTTTTTTTTACCCGCAGTAAATCAACACCGTATTATAACTAGAAATCCTGACAAAAAGAAATTCCAACCCCCCCAACACAATTCTTAATCACAAAATACACCCTGCCTGTAAACTTATTCTTACTTCAATCCAGCTATGACATGAAAATATTGTGCATCATATTTCTGTATTTTCAAATGTGAATTTCCCCAAACCATAACCTTAGGAGTTAGGGGAAAAGAATGGCAGGAGAGCTTTCCCGCCAGAGCAGCCCCTGGTTCCCAGGTAAGTGCTGGCAGGTTTCACGTGCTGCGGTGGAGTGAAGCTGCTGTTGCAGGCGTTGATCTCCTGCAGAACACCTCATATCGCTCACTTGTCATTTGGATGCAATTTTGTTAAGTTCAGAACAAATCTGTAGAAATCTAGCTAATTGAACAACACTAACAGGGCCTTTGTTTTGACTACTGATTAAAAGATGTTATATCGGATTCCAGTGTGAACGAGGAAATCCTTTTAAAGTCACATGCATGGTAATCAGAGGCAAGGTGGGACCATTCCCAGCTTTGCAGGGGCCGAGATCCTCCCAGCTGTTTTCTACATAATGCAAAATAAATAAATTAGCCTCTAAGAAGTGCAATGTTTTCCAAGGCCTCCTTCCCATGCTGCTCATTAACTGAAAACTCATGAGTTTCGAGGGGCTCCCTCAGTAAGTGGGGAGTAACATCCCCTATCTGTCACACCGTACAGAACCCCCCCAGTCTCACTCTGTGTGCATGTGCCACTTGTTTTCAAACAACCATCTTAATCTGTAACTTGGGCTTAATTCAAGTTTTTCACCCTTCAGCTTTGTTCACTTCTAACCAATTCTTGTCTTAAGTGGCCAGAGCAAAGATCTCAGACTTTATTTACCATGTAACCTGTCACTGTGATAAAAAACGAAAGCCTTTTCCAACTTCCAAGGAAGAGACAAGACTTGTTTAGTTTTCCCTGGCAGTTACTTCTGCTTTGCAAACCCCATTCAAATGCAGACAGTTACTTTTGAATACTGAGAGTAGGTGTTAAATTGAGATTATGGTAAACAGCAGATTTCTTTGGTTGGTGGAGAAATTATTTCATGAAGACACAAGAGAAGTAAGCAGAGTTTCATGTCACTGTATGTGCTGATCAGAGAGTGAATGATGAGTTTCTCGTGGTGGACAGCTGCTCTGTGGAACACTGTGCAGACTTCAGGTGGAAGAAAAAGAAATTCATGCTTTAAAATGGAAAAAAAACCACCCCAACTTCTTAGCCCTTTTGTGCAAAAAATAAACAGATCTTTCTTGCCAGATTTATTATTCTATTTACATGTTGCCTGAATGTGTCTAAGAACATTTTGAATTTTTTTTCTTCTGTATCTCATTTCACTATTACTGTGACAGGTTGCTTCTGCCAAAGAGAAAAGACTGTCTTTTTATTATATTCACGAATGCTGAGATCTAGGACTTTCTTAGTCTGAAGGGAACGCTACTTTGGTTGATGAGGTCTGTATCATTTTAGCTATGTTGGGTACCAAGCTAGTAGCCACAAGAGATTTTAAATGTTACTACTATACTGTAAGAGACAGAGCAAGCAGGTGTTCTCCACAACGTAGGTTTTATTTCGTAATGTTAATTAGAGAGCAATTATAGCTTCTGTATGGTACTCGATCATTATACTTAGTAGACAAAAAGGCAAATGCTACAGATCAGATCTTCTGCAGCCACATAAAAAACATAAGAAGGCCCAAACTTTCCTCACAGCAGCTGACATTCTGGTGGGGCACCACCTCCTCCTGCCAAGCTGGAACTAAACTTCTGTCAGGTAGGCAACCTGCAGCTTGAAAGCAGAAGAGAGATGCCCAGGGAATGATAGAACAGGCTGAAATCTTCTACTCTTCAACCATAAATGCAAAGCCATCCATTTCTCTTTCCTCCAAAGCGGGGGTTGAATGGCCAGTGCTTTGCTGCCATTGACTCCCTCTGTTGGCTGTATCTGTGTCCTCTGGCTCCTGGCTTTCAGATGGCATGCACATATGCTATTCAGAGCAGCACAGACTGTCATCTGCTTATCTAGTGTATTATGTGACTAGTGAAGTGCCACATGGTTGAACACCAGGAAACATATTGCTTGCTTTCACTATCAATGACCTAGAGGGAAGAATATGCAAGAGAGGAAATTTGTGGTGATAAACTGGGGCTGGAACTGGGAAGCAGGTCTAAACAATGAAAGAGCTTGACAAAAAAAAGTGACTACTAACTTCAAAGACGAAATGCTTGGCCTGTACAAAATAGGGTGCTGCTTATTTAACAGCAACAAAATATAAATAGACAGGGCTAGTGCAGCAACATGATCAGAAAGCAGACTATGAAGTTTTAACTGGACTTAAAAAGCTGACATTTACAGAAGTGAATGTCTTTCTACTTGTCAAAACTCTTAGCAACCCCTGTGCTTCCTCCTATGTTTTTTGCATCATTATGCACATGGTGTCATTTCTAATAGTGAAGTTCAAGCCGGTTCCCAGTCCCAGGCATGCGGTACATGTGTGGAGAGCCAACTTCTGCAGGACCATACGTCCTCGTTGCAAGTGGGTCACTCAAGATGGTAAACCAGCATATGACTTCAGCCCCGTGTCGTGAGGTGGGAAGCAGCTTTGAGTGCACACCACCAGCCTTCAAGTATAGGTGCAAGGCAAATCCAGGAAGGAAAGGACCCCTCCCATGCCCTAAATTGCTAATTTAAATGCACTCACTGCACCAGGGCTGTCCGAGAGCCCCCACCGCAGTGACATTGCTAATGCTAATTATGTTGTTATGATTAAATAATATTAATAATAGGACCTAAATTTATGCCCTCTGAGAACCCTTGTATTTCTATATTTTGCATGCAGCCACTTACCTTATGGAGTAAATTCCACTGAAAAACATACAGGCATTCAGGGAGAGGATACTCCAACCCAGAATCATCCAGCCTAAGCTCACTGATTTTACTGGGAAAATGTATCAAGTTAGGGACTTCAGCAGAATTTAGGCTGAAATTAGAAGAATATGAGCCTTCCTCTATAGAAAAGCTTATTGTTCTGTATGCCAGACTTTCTATTATCCTCTATTATGTAATTATTAAGTAGACACATTATTACATAGCTGTGCTCTCAAACCAATTTGAGGGGCTTCACCTAAAACCTGGAACCTACCAGAAGATCAGATTAGGTTATCTGAACCTATATCATGTATTCAGTTTGTTCGCTGTAGTCAGGACTCAGAACAGAGGCTTAATTTGAAGCGGGATCAAATTAGCCCATACTCTAAACACTCTCTGAAGCGCTTTACTGAATTAGATTTAAACCATATTTCAATGCTGTTCTGCATTGTGGCCATTGCTATTAAGAAGTCTAGCTTAAGTCAACTTGGATTTAGCACAAACAAGTCAATTTTCACAATTTTTCTTGCTACTGAAATTCCTCACTACTATTTAAAATATTCGTCCCATGTTTATTTCCTTATACTGAAAAAAATAAGTATAGGTGATTAAAACAAAGGTAGATAAGCATCTTCCTTTGCCAGTGGTGTGGTTTCATTTGTCCCAAAGTATCATCCTTTTCCTTTGTTAAAATGGTATCTTCTAGGCATGCATCTTGGCATATTAATAAAAAATAAATTTGCGGTTGAGGCTGATTAAAACTGAAAGTAAGCCTTGATCTGACATGTTATTTTGATTGCGTTTTTAAAGTTCACATAGTTCCAGTTGTAATTTATGTTATGTGCGGTATATATCTTCTTGGTTGAACAATTACATTATTCTAAACAATTATATTGCTATGATACACATAATGCATGGCTCCTGAGCATAAAGTTCTTTAATGATGGCAGACTGTAAAGTGGTACAGTTCACTTTTAAAAGGTCATGCATCTTTTTTCAGTAGATTAACATTTTATCTTTTAATGGTGTTAAGAAAAGGTCAAAGATTCTAACAGATGGAATATGGAAAGCTTCTATTGAAGAAGATCAATGTGTTAAGCATCAATCTCAGTCCAGAAACACGGCTATTTAATGACTGTTGTTCTTGTTTTATTTTAAATTACCACTGTCTTGATTGTTTGAATGCTAAAATTACATTTTCATATTTAAAAGAAATGGACCATCACCATCTGACACAGATATCTAAGTTTGTGTTGTATTTTCCAGAATACTTCTTCATTGTACAAAACAAGAAAAGTTCCTTAAATAATTAGCTTAGCCCTAGGCTAATGGCCTGTCACTCTGACATCCAAATGAATGCAGCAGAATGATCCCCAACAGCAACATGGAAGATAATTTTATATTGGTTTGACTGAGTAAGTTTGCAATAATTTAAGTGGATATATACTCTCAAGTCAAGTCTCTTATGTGTAACATGCTGTTGAACTTTTAATATAGGTGATATTATAAACTTCTGATGATATTTTTCAAGAAGGACATATTTAGGTGCTGGATCTTTCCAAGAGTATTCTATTATCATTTTTAGACCCAGATTCTGTTAAAGAATAAAGTCTAAGCATTTCAGTTGTCCCAATAACTTCAGACCTCAAGGGAAGAAAATGCTATGTGTTTGCAGGAGACTGTAAGCTCTTCTGAGCTGATATATGCCTCTGTCTACTTTTATAAAATAACTAGTATGACAGAGTAACATGATTGGTTTTCTGTGCGCTAAAGTAAATACAAATATTAAAAATAACAGCAGGGGGTCAAGCTGCTTTGTAGAAAGTTATCAGACAGCTTATGTGTCTGTAGTGTATACGTGCATTTTTCAAACTTACTTGTATTTCAAGTTTCTATTATCCCTTTGCTCCCAACAGGCCGGCTCCCAACAAAAGGGTTTCAAGAAGAAGGTAAAGCTCTAGTGGAATTAGGGATTCTCCGCAGGGTCCTTGGACATAACTGCTATTAAGCAAGAGGAAGTGAATTTGCACTCAAGTTCCCATATTGGCTTATGCATTCATACCTTTTAGGAGCAAATACAGCCCACATGTGAGACTCTTCAGTTGCTACACATGAGAACAAAACGGTGAGCGTTGGGAGGCACCTGGTTCTTGCTGGCAGTATTCTTCCTTCTAATGGAAATGCATAACAATATTTTGATAAACTACTGAACAAGGACTCAGAGTTTACAAGGATATCTCTATTTTCAGAAAAATTACTAAGCAATATTAACCGGATATATTGAAGCACAATCCATCCACACACACAAATCAATAAGATATTTGTTGCTCAGGCTACAATAGCTAAAGTGTTATTTAAAAGACAAGTTCAAAGAATTGTCTGATATTCTGCAGTTTAACCTCATGTTAGAGGGAAGCTTAAAAAGTTTCAGGTTCTATTTTAAGACAAGTCAAGGCCACTTTTTCTTTTCCCCCCAAGGATTTCTTGTAAATCTCATACTGCATAGAGTTAGTCATCTTCTAAGTGCTGGGACCTAGAGAGGTAAGTTATCCTTTACTTGCATATAAGCTCCACATAGTTCCCTCCTATACATCTTTTTCACTCTCTGTAGGTTGCACAGAGCGCTCTTACCCTTCCAGTATGAGGAAAATACCCCATTTCTAACAACTGATTGGAGAAACTGAAGCTTCTCTCAGAAGAAACGGTATGTTCAAAATGGACTGTTTAAAGTATAATTATGAGGGTTTGCTTTTATTTATATATACTTACTTTAGAATTGAACTGCATACACCAAAAGTTGTAAGTGCTATCAGGCTCACAGTTAGTTAAGATTGTACTCCCTTAAAGCAAAACCTAGTTCTAGTTCTCAGGTGAAGAACAGGCATATCCGGAGGCCAATACAAGTTAACTTTTTGGACTAGTGTGGGCAGAAAATGCCAAAGCTGCCAAGAGAAGCTTTTCCTTCTCTTCCCAGTGCTAAGGACATTTCAGCAGAGGGGATGGTGTTTATTTCAAATATCATGGTGTGGTATGTTGATAGCCACTGTCTTTTGGGTAGGACAGTCTTTGGGAATTCAGTAACCATAAATTCTATTTAAATTTTTACTGCTTCATAGACACACAGTAAGGTATTGGACTAATGAAGCAGGCTGCCATATTCCTATCAACTTCAGCTGATAGTTTAAAATATGTTTAAAATATTTCAGTTTAAAATATGGCCCCACAAACAGCTCTGAAAAGGGGACAATTTCAGTGCAAAAAGACCATGAAAGTAACCTGCAACCAGTGCTGGCTATCTGATCATCTAGTAGCAATTAGGAATTTAAGAGAATGGCTAAAAATTCCCTTTAAATAGCTGAAATATTCAAGCAAATCTTCACTCCTTTGCTTGCTCTAACTACTGCATTTTTTGACAGAACATAAGCCAAAATCATTCTCATGCAAGCTTCAGTGTCACCTTGGAACTGAGAGAGAGAGAGACAACTTCTCTCTCTGGGTTAGACAAGCTAACACAATAAAGCCAGACACTGTGAACATGCTAAAACCAACACTCAGCCCATAACTCCTCGCAAACTCCCTTCATAGTTTCACATATAGAGTGTGTAAGACAGCCAGAGGAGGAGGCTTTCACTGACCCTCAGAAGGGCTCAGTGGGAATGGGCCAGAGCTGCCCAGGGGCACTGCCACGTGCTAATGGGCCATGACGTCAAGGCAGAAGATAGCTCCAAAGTATGATAGCTAGCTGGACGATACAAAGAAATTGGCACTCTGCTTTATTCTAAAAGAAGGGGTAACCAACGACAAAAGCCATAATGTTTTCCTTATTTTCCTTACCTTCAAATAGTCAGAGATGATGTTAATCCAAGAGACAAGTTTACAAAGCCAGAACGCCACAAAACAATCTACTGCAGCCACAAACTCTGTAAGTCACTACAGGTAAAACGTAAGTATGGAGAAGTATTGATTTACTCTGTTTCAAATTACTATTTCCTTATGGGATTTTTGTCTGCGGTGCTTCCACATGTGCTATAGGATCTCAGAGACCAAGATGTTTCCTTTCTGCGGCTACTTGCTAGCAATAGAGGCCAAATTATATTCCTATAAACATCTCTGGGATTCTATCATTCTCCCTGAATTTGCACAGGGGTAAACACACAGAAGCCTGGAAAAGAGTATTAACGTATACAGATTAAATGGACTCCAACCTACTTTCTCTCCTCTGTCTTTGCTCTGCAGAGCTGGCAAAAGCAGCAGCCGTAAATACTTATGTTTTGTCACTTGAGTCAGCACGTATAATTCTTCATACACGTAGGAACTAGCTCTGCTGCAGAAGAAAATACCATTTTCACAATAACTTTTCACAGTGGAACTGTGCCTTAAATCAAACAAGCAAGTACTGAGTCAGCTCAGCGGCAGAGCAACAACAATTTGATCTGCTACGTGGCAAGCTTTGGTTTGGAGATACTAAACAATTCTTCATCCTGTGCCCCGGGCTTGTAAGTATGATAGAAGATGATGCAATGTGTTCAGACTCTGGGGAGAAAAGGAACAGTCATACCACTCTTGAGAAACCCTTTGTGCAGAAAAATTTATTGTGTGCCCCCAGGTGCAAAGGCTATGGATGAAATGCAACTCAATAAAGACAAGCCAAGGTGTTTCAAGGGAGCTAATGAACATTTTGGTATTTGCACTTAGTCAGATAAAGCAGTGTTTTCCAGTTGAGCAAGGAGACAGCAATGTGAGTATGATTTCTACATGATAACAGATGCTCCCAGAGTTTTTTTAAGCCCATGTTTTGTTTTTGTTTGGTACAAACATGATCTTATCAATGAAAGCTAATCAGTTCTCCCACCTTTATGCTTCCCTTCTTTACTTATTTTTAACGGCCTCTTTGAGAGAAGCTGTATTTCCTTTATGAGGGTCACCTGCCTTTTAAGCAGAGGAGTAGTTTTATATTTTCTACATATGCAGAAAATAGTCTTGCGTACTCTCTATTTCACATTCCATAAAATGGTAAGAAAGTCCACTGAGATGTACAATGATTTTATAATGTATGTGTTCTGTTTGATTTCCATGTTCAAGCGTAGCTGATGAGACACATAAAAGAATGGCTAACGTCTTATTGCCCACAGACAGAATATCAGCATGAGCACTAGGAATTCATAACACCTATGGAAAGAAGTGTTGCATATATGCAATGAGATATGCGAGAATATTTTCAAGGAATGCCCCGTACAGCACCCAGTCAGGCTTCTGAAAGGTTTATTCTTTATAAACCATGCTGGCTTGATAATGAATTCTGATAGAGGACATGATGTTAATTCAGCTATTCCTTTTCTCTTTTACTTTTGGATTTTAAAAAAAAATAGTATTTTTTTTAGCCTCTGAGTACTTCTGTGATCTGATTTCTTACACCCTGCAGGGGACAGCATTGGGTAAAGAAAAGTAGAAATCATATGATAAAGAAGCATTTGCTTTCAATTATCAAATTGTACTTTGTTAATTGAGATACAAAAAAGTTGGTTTTTTTTTTTTAGGCTGGCACATATCCTCTCTCTCTCTCTTCACCCTTAAACTCTTCTAAATTATTTTGGTTACACCGTTCTTTCTGCTATCAGTAGTGAGAAAGATTCCCAACAATTTGTAGTCACCAGCATTACTAAGGAAGAAGAAATGCTGTGTAGTATTGCTATAACTTCGGGCTTTCTTCTCGTGACAGGCTGTGTAACACTGTTTTTCAGCAGCTATGTTGAATCCCCTCTATGGGGTGAGCATAGGTATCAGTTTGCAGAGGAAAAAACCCTGCTTTTATACTATCATCTTTCATTAAAATATGAATGTACAGACACAGACACACACATGCTCACGTATTTTGTCTGTAAACATGCACGTAAATGCAAGCCAAAGTGTTTGCTTTTATTTTCCTCAGCCATTGTTGCAAAAATAAAGGTGTTTTCTCCCCTGCAAATAATCCTGTATTTAAAAGCGATATTGCAAAAGGTATATGGTAGCCTTGTTTATTTTGGACAGATGCAAAGAAGTATCTCTGAACTTCTGCCAGTGATCAAAGGAACCGATGATGTAGAACAGATTCATGGGCCATGTCCTATCAGCCTGCACTTTACCCGTCATCCATCATCCAAAGCCTAAGCCTTTTTCTGAGTGATGATTGCAACCTAAACACATAAAATTAATCACCACTCCAGCCTGGCCAGGTGTCTTGCCTCCAGAAATTATCTCACTGCAGCAAACGAACTGCTAGAATCTGATATCTGCACTGTAATTTAATGTAAAGAATACTGCATAGTAACACTAAGATTGATTTACATATCTGAAAAGTTTCTAGTTTCACAAAGCCAATATAAATTCTTGGAGAAATATGTAATTGGAAAAAACCTGGTTGATCATAAAATCAGGGCATCTGAATATTTATTAGCTTCTGGAATTTTCAGTTTATGCTTTCTACCATGATCATAGCTTAACATAGGTTTTAAAATGCAATTTGCAAAACTAGAAAGGCCAGGTATTTGAACCAATATAAATTCAGCATTGGGCTTATACCTAGGTGAAATGGGAGCTCTGGGAGACTAGGTTTTACATAAATAGCATCTATTTTGTTTTCCAGAGAGCTCATAATTTTTATGTTTATGTATTTCTTTCCTCCCTCTTCAGAAAACAGAAGAGAGTGTAAACAGCAGGAAATTAAACTATTGTATGCATCTCTGTTTTTAAAAAGACAACAGAGAAATTGTGGCTAAATTTGACAGTGGCTAATAAATTAGGTCAAATATATACCATGTTTGCGCAGTGCAGAATTAAAGATACGCAGGCCCAGATCCACTTCAGCTGTTCTTCCACACATGAACTCGGCGTTTCCTATACAGAATACACCCAGTACGCCTGTGTTTTACATAAGTAGGAACAATTATAAGGACAAACGTGAAAATAATCTCTGCCTAATGATAAATGGAAATAACAGGCTATTTCCAATATGCATATTAATGAGGAGAGAAGAGTTGGTTCTTCAGTATAAATATACGGCCTAACTCACAGGCAAATTCTGCTAGTGTTCTGCTTCACTTCTGGATTAACTGCAAATCCTAATAATTTGCTTTTAATTGGGAGCTTAGCTCCTATATTAAATTATCATAGGAAAGCAAGTGTGCCCAAAAGATGTATTATTAAAATAAAAATAACACAATACCCTGGTTTAAAAAAAAAAATCATACTTACTGTAGAACCAACAAGAAGAAAGCATCTGAAGAAGAAATCCTAATAAACATGGAAAAAAAATTAAATGGGCCATTAAATTACCTTAATTCCAACAAACATTGTTACTGTAGATTTCAGCTGTGATGCTTCTACATAACGTGGCTTCCCCTGACTGAGGGCTCTGCAGATTTGGGGCATATATTTTTTTGCTCTATACTTTATTATAGATGTGCATGGCTCACTGTCCTGTTGTTTATAGTAAACACCACTACGTAGAATATAATGCAAACCAAAAGGAAACAGAGCATCTCTGTGGTCTGTTGTATCAATATTAGCATACTTCTGTCTTCTGCGTTCAGTATTCTTCAAAAAACCAAGAGGTGTATTAAGCATGTGAAACCACGTTTTTATCACCTAAATTGTGCAAGTAAGTCTCCATAATGCAGAATTACATCAAGATCTATGTGTGCAGTCATGTAACCTCTGTGAAAATCAACTTCTTGTGGTACACAAATGAAGTAGCCTCCACAAAATAGTCTGACATTTCTAACTAGTGTATCTATAATTAAAAAAAAAAAGAAAAAACCACAACAAAAAAAAACCCAGAAAAAAATAGTGGAAAAAAGAAAAATTCTAGATCAAACAAATATCACAAACCGGAAAGCAAACCCATTTCAGAATTAGAGTAATTAGAGCAAGAAAGACAAACTTAATAGGTGACCTAATCTTCTCCCTTCTCATGTAGGATTGTTCCATTCCGTATCGTGTGCATAAAATGTAAGTTAAAGTAAGAAAGAAATAGTTTTCTCCTCAGTTTTGCTATCAAGAATGCACAGGAGTGTAACAGTAGTTATAGTAGTAGTATTACCTTTTATTAACTTATTGAATTATAATACAAAGAAATAGAGGTGTGACAGTCC